>NW_001798982.1:9368-272762 GCF_000165425.1 Paramecium tetraurelia | reverse complement strand
GGGGCCCGGCCCCGGAGAAAGGCGGGGGGGGGGGGGCGGGCGAGGGGGGGGGGGGCTTGGCGTTGAAGGGGTTGAGGGGGGGAAAAGGGGAGGGAGTTTAGGAGCGATAGGGACTTGAGGGGGACTAATGAAGATTTGAGCACAGGGAGAGCCAGAATTGTGTGGAAAGCTTTTAGCGCGCAAGCGAATTTGCGCCAGCAGAATAAATTGCTAAATGCTTTGTGCGCAGAATTGACGGCGTAATTATGAGCGAGGGGCAAAGGTGTGTAGGGTGGGGGGGGGGGGGGGGGGGGGGAGAGGATTGGGGGGGGGGGGGAATGGGGGGGGGCGATTATAGGGTGTGGAAAACGAAGGATGGGGGGGGGGGGGGAGATCGTTAGGCCGGTATAATAAGGGGTTAAGGACTTTGTTGGTGGGGGTTGGGAGAATGAATAATGTTTTAGTAAATCGATATTGAGGAAAACAGAATATAATAGAAGTTTAAGATTGCCAAAACAAAAATCGGTAGTAGAATATAAATTAAATTGTAACAAATACTTAAATTTGAATTCTCTATACAGTTATTAAAATAAAATAGCTAAATTAAATAATTAAAAAATGGCTTGAATCTGGTTTACCATTTATTAAGTTTGAATCCATAACGAAAATTAAAGAAACTTTATGGATAAGTCAATGCATTAGGGTAATTGTTATTATAATGTCTTATTACTTATAAAAAGGAAAAGATAATTTGATTAGTGATTTATAATTAATTTAATTATTATTTGGAATGATATATTATTTAATGATTTCAGGTAATGAATATTTATTTTAATTGTAATTATTAATCTCAATTTTGTTTTAAGAGAAAAATAATTTTTGATTTATTTATTCAAAGTTTATTATGTATATAGGTATCTAAAATTAAAATGAAATATAATTAAATAAATATTAAAATAAAATTAATAATAAATTAAATAATGGGAAACGATATTCAAAGAGTATAATAATTAGGAGATAGCATAAGACAATTACGAGAAGACATGGATGCGCTTTCCAAAATTGCGCCTCAAGTTGAAAAGATGATTGCTTTGTCAAGTACTTTAGAGTCGACAACCAAAAATGTAATATTCATATATTAAGTATTAGATTAATGAGAATATGTCTAAAGTCAGTAAGACAATTTAAGATGTTGATGAAAAGGTAAAAAAAGCCAAGGAAATCATAGATAAAATACCTGGAGGAAATAAATTACAATCATTTTTTTGAGATTTAATACATTTTATTTAATTCAACAATTGATATTATATGAATAGCAATAAATTAGCGTCTGTGTCTTAATATGGAAATGGTCAAATAGTAAATAGGTAGTTAAAAATCCTTTTGATTCTTATATTTTCTACATGATTTTAAATAATAACCCTAAGATCTTGTACAATTAGTGATTTGATTAGTTTGGATTGAAAATGATGCTTTGATTTCAAAAGATATATATAATATATATATTTAAAATGAAATCAATTGCTATATTAATCATCTGCTTTGCAATGACATCATGCATTTACACACCTGCTGAACGCCAATATAACCAAGAAGCATTAGAAGGAGCTTATGAATACAACAAATTGCCTCAACCATAGCATGTTTCTAATTGTGGAGACGATGCGATTTAGATTGACATTTTCGAATTTGTTGGTTATATGTTACAGAAAGCTGACAAGGCTAGTGTATCCTAATTATTAGCATTAAAAAAGGAAGTTGATGACTATTTTAATGTATTTGAAGTTCACATTTATATAGTCGCTACCAGAGGAATATACTAGCTGCTTATATGCCGAACCTGAATTTGTTGAGATGTGTACGTTATATGGATTGAAGGAGACAGATAGAATGGAACAAATCACTGATAAAATCTATGAATACGCAATGGCACACTTCTTTGTTACCAAGAAAGAGATTCATTAGGGAAATCTTCTATGGAATACATAACACGAATATCATGAGGCAGGATATTTGGTTGCTAATTTTGCTAAGAAAGCCTTGGTAACAGGATTAGAATAGGTTGAATGATGATTTAATTATCAACATAATAATTGTGTATAAATATCACAATGTTTCAATTCTAGCCTCGGATACTTTTGCTTCTTTACTGTCCCAACCGCTAAACAAATATGCAGCAAATCTGTAATTTTTATTAGGAGGTAATTTGAAGGTAATTTATTTATTATTTTCCCCAGCTTTTCTAATTATGAATGCATCTCCATTTCTAATACATTCAATAATCTCTCCTTATTTTACTTCGATTCCTAGAGATTTCTTATCAAGATTCTCATCATTGGAAGCAGCAACCACTTAAAAATAGATGAGTAATTTACATTTGTCTGAATAAACAATCCACATTCCATGGTCTAATCCATAATTGCAATTTCCTGAAAAATCGGTTTCTTTGACAATATCGAAATCCACTATTCCAATACCGATACTCTGATATGTTAATGAATTTTACTGTTTATATTGTATCGCAACAAATCTTCACCTTTATTAGGTCTTGTTCTTTTGCAGGTTCATCCAAAAGGACTAAACCTCCTTCTTCTTGTTCCTCAACAACTGCGAGATTACCATGTACCTCAACATATTCACTTTTATAAGTAGAACTAAAGTTTCTTGCTTCAGCTCCAGTTCCAATTTATTAAAATTGTGGTTCACCTATAACTGTGTTGCTAGTTTCACAATTACCCATTATTTTATTTAATAAATAATTGAATATATTTTAGCAATTAAATACTATAAAATACTAAATAAAGAATGGAGCAAATATAATTCACAATTAAAGTAATTTGTTATAATTACAGAAATTTTAAGTTTTTTTTTATTGACACATCTAATTCATCCAAGCGTTAAATATTGCTAAGTTTCTGATTATTTAATAAATTAGAAATAATAAATAATTTCAAATAGAAATTCTTTTTATTTTGATAAATGTGCTAATTTTGATAAATTTGTACTTCTTCTTTGAAAAATAATATTAACTAGTACAAATTTATATGAAGATTGGAAATAAAAATAGTAAGGTGATGATGATCCTTATAAAAGACTTTGAATTATGGCTATTACTATTCATAGCAACAGTAGAGGAATTCTTAGCAAATTTCATTTTTATAAAAATAATTAGAAGGATCTCAATTGCACAAATCCTGGAACTTTTAGATGGATGTTGAATTTGAAATAAGTAAAGATCAAATGAGCATCATTAGAAGAACTTTGAGGTGTTGAAGATTACATGGACAAAAAGAGCAGTGGGATATCAGAAATCAGTTGGAAATCTAGAGTTTGTGTTAATTAATAATGTCGAGTATTTTTTACTTACTGACTAGCTTGAAGCATGATTGTAGATGGTCAACACATTTGTTCATAAACATAAATGAAAATTAGATTTATATAAGAAGAATATACAAGGAGATATTTATTATTATTATTAAAAAATAGAAATGTTTGGATAGGTGGTGCATAAATTCCAAAGAAACTAAAATCATCTGTTAAGCAAATACTTAAGGGCTGGAAATAGGTAATTAAATAAATGGGATGTAGATCCAATCCTTTTGAGAATACATTGACCATCCTTGAGGACCCTGCTCATCATAGAAAACTATATCTTATTGGATCAACACATGCCTCTACTATGTTGGCCTACAGAACATAAAAATTGATTAACGAAGTCAAGCCTGATAGTGTCTATGTGCAAACAAACCAAGAATGGTGGAATATTGTTAAAAATATTGAGGGAGTCACATCTCAATATGAATTGAATGCCTATAATGATGTATTAAGAGGGTCTTATAAATGGGAATTGGAAACTGGAGTCAGGAATTTCAGAAATACAGTGTTTTGGGCAAGACTCTACTCTTGGTTAGGTTTAATGTAATTTTTGAAAGGTAAATAATATCTATTAATATTTAATTTTAGCATTCAACAGTGATTTCCATCCATTCATTCCAGGCTTAGAAGTGAAGTTTGCTATTGAATAGGCTCGTGCTCAAGGTGCCAATGTTGTTTTTGGTGGTTTGGCAATCACTAATGATGACCTATTGTCATTGAAAGTACTCTCCCTTATATCGACTTTAGACCGAACCAAGATTTGATCCTCTCAGTGTTTCTTTGAACTTCTTCAAACTCCTCAGTTAAGTGAGATGGAGAAGAGAGAGATAGGATTTGGCCTTTTAATTGGCAGTTCTTGGTGGAGAACAATTCTCTGAATCAGTAGATAAATACAGAGCCTCTTGGTTTGTTAAGCTTTTCGAGAAGTTGAGTCCTCATCAGAAGAAAATCTTGGTGGACAGAAAGGATATTGAAATTTTTGAAACTCTTTATAAGCATACTCCAGGAAAAACCATTGTGGCAGTTGTTAATCAATGGCATACAATGGGAATTGAAGCTCATTGGAGACACACTACTAAGACTTAGATCAACACTGAGCCCATCAATCCCATTGGAGATTTGGATTTGGAAGCCCTGAATGAGGATTTGGTGGTCAACGACTTCCTGAGACAATTTACTTCAAGAATTACTAAAAGCGAGCCAGCATCAACCAGAGCCTATATCACTTAGTATTATAAGGATGTGTTTGAATATGAAAGATGTAAGAATCAAGTTATTAATTGTTTTTTATAGTCAGACATGTTGAATTTGATGGTTATAGTGATCCTCATTAATTCCATGGAGGCAGTCCATTTGAAGGAGGTTATTAACATCATCATCCACAATTACCTGCTGATGTAAGAAAGTAAATAGAAGAAAATTGGAAGAAATAATATGCCCATCATCATGAACACCATTGAAATATTATTCATAAATAAAATAAAAACAATATTTTGGTTATGAATAGCAAGTTGTATGTTAGTTATAATTCAAATTTCAGTTTCCAAGAGTCAATTGAAAAACGGAATAAATTGTTCGTTTTTGTGCAATATTTAATTAAATGAAAACCATTTGTGTTCTGGTATTGGTAATTGCTCTTGCATCCAGTTTGAAATCCACTTTGAGATAGACCCCATAAAAATTGTAAGCAGAACTATAAAAATCACATTATGGAAAAGCTCTCTTGCATTTGGTTGAATTGCATTCAATGGCCGGAGGAGCAGTGAGTGAGTTGGTTGATGCCATTGAAGAATTGGATAATGATTTGATTGATGGACTCCAATTATTGGATTTCAATTTCCAACAAAGAACAAATCAACACAATGCTTTGGTTGTCTCATTGAATTAATAAATCAATGATGCCCAAATTGATATCAGCAGATCAGAAGATGTCATTGAAAATTTGTTGGTCCCCAGAAGAGAATAATTGGAAACAAGAATTGCTACTCTTGAAGAATATCAAGAAATAAACAGAAAAAATTACGACGAAGAAGTCTTAATTAGAGAATAAGAACATGAGGCATTTGAAGCTTAAGTTGCTGAATTAACTGATGCCACAGTTGCAGTTGATGACGCCCTTGCTCTCTTGTAAACATTGAGCAACCCATCATTGGCTTAAGTCAAGAAATTCCAAAACTCACTCAAGAAAATCGAATAAAGCATCAAACCAAGATCATAAATGGCTCCATTCTTGAAGGCCCTTATTACATTAGCATCAAATCAAAACTTCTCAGATTAAGGAATCATTTCTTAGATTGTCAATGCTTTGAATGAATTCAGAAATGCCATCGTCGATAGCATCAACGATCAAACTCTTGCTGAAGCTGTTGCAGTCGAAGAATACGAAGAGAGATTAGCTTAATTAGATCGATGAACATATTGAATTCCAAAGATAAATCAACGCTGTCAATGTTGATTTGACCGCCACCAACAGTAAGACATTATTTCTATTATTTCTATAGACAAGATTGATGATGTCACTGAGTTCCTTAACCAAAGAGTTGCTGATTTGAAATAATACTCAGCCGAATTACAATTGGAAAATGACAACTATGCTGATGAAACTCAAATCTACAACGACACCAAGAATGAATTCATTAGAGAATAGTAAATCACCGAGTAAGCTTTGGCATTGGTCCAATCAGTTGATTTCAGCAATATTCAAGTTTGAGTATTAATAATAATCCACCAATACAAAATTAATCATTTAATTTTTAATTTATTTGTGAAGAAAGAATTTAACAATGGAATAATCCAATCTTCAAGATATTTTATCATGCACCAATCTCAGAAAACAATACTCCTAACTAAATAATGTGATTCACCAATATGAGACCACCCAAATTATCAAATTAAAAAAAGTAATTCATTTCATCCTATTCAATAAAGACATTATTATTGGACTTGTTCAATTGTTGCTTTGATGAAAGTTTATTGATAGGAGGTCAAGTCTTATAAAAATTGCTCACTAAACTATATAAAGAATAGGGTCCAGAGGACAAAAAGAACGTAGACTTATTTAATCAAAGATTATAACAATTTGTTTCCATCTTTGTTGATGATTACATCGAAAGTGTCAAATAGAATTAGCACAACTACAATCTAAATTATTCACAACAGATCAACAGAATCTTTGCTGAAGTCAAGATCGAATGCATTCAATACATTATTGATCACATTATAAAACATGATCAAAACTTCTATTAACACAAACATAAAGTGTGGGCTGTTGCTTCCTTACTCAAATTTGCTAAATAAGAATAACTTATTACTGTGAATGAACAAGGCATCGTTTATAAGAATGGAACCATCTTGAATTTGGATATCAACGTTGTCTAGAAATGGATGTACAATATTGATAGAGCTATCTAATTTGAGGCCTTCCAAATATTTGCCTTGAATAGCAAAAAAGCTGCTAAACCAACTCAAACAGAACTAGACTCAGTCACACTCTTTGTATAATATGTCATTAAAACATCATATCCAAATTTTAAGAAGAACTATTTATCAAAATTAAAGTTCTTTATTGAAAGAATAAGGACAAGCTTTTAGAAGGATCTAAAACTTTTGGATTCAGGTAAATCAAAAGACACAACTTCCGTTTAACCCATTATTAAATTCACTTAATAACTTCTAGACATCTTATATTTGCAATTGATACCTGAGTGTTGTTACGAAGTTTCAAGTCCTTGCTTAGAAATTTTGAAAATGATATACATGTATTTAGGCACTCCTGAAATGATAGAACCTAAAAAAGGAGAATTCTATAATAAAACATAATTTCTATTCAATTATTGTTCAGAATAAGCCTATGGTAATACCAAAGTTGAATAATTAATAATTTAATGTAGTAGTAATTGGGAGTCTTCAAGAACTTTGGCTTACGAGATATTGCTTTTGCTTCCCAGCGAGATCCAATTCTTTAGTGAATAAAAGGCTAAAGAACTTTATAAGATAGCTACTTCATAAATAGGAAATCCAATCATAAAAGTCTATGAAAGTGGTTCTCTTTTATTATCCTTATTATTAAAGAAATACGCAAAGATCTTATATCCATCTTAAAATCCAGAGATTGAATTTTTAAATTCTCTCATTAATGAATTATAATAGAAGTTTAATACTTTTAAGTAAGTGTTCTCTAATGATATTGTATAATTACAATAGACCCTCATCCATGGATATGTATCCACTTTCTGGATTATTCTATAAAGGAACAATATCCAAAAATTGGAAGACAAAGAACAGCTTAAATTGTTCTTCATAAAATTACTTGAGTTATTGAAGGATATCATCGAATTCGCAACTTAAGTGAGTTCTGAGAATGTTTGTACATGGATAATTGATGATAAATCAACTCAGCAATTACCTTATCAAGTCGATTGCAGGGGACATTTCTATCAGACTGAGTTTGTCTAGAATGTACAAAAGATTCTATAAGGGAATACTTTGATAGAATCATTAGATGACCAAACTTCAGATCAAGGATCTGAGAATATTTTGGTAGTTTCATTCTTCCTGGTTACTAGAGAATCTGGAGTATTCTTTTAGGAATTAGCTAAAGTGATTGATTAAATTGAAGACAATATAATTCCTAATGATTTATTGAAGAGAATTACTTACCAATTTTTCCATGCTTTATTGAACATTAAACATTTAGGTTCTATTGATAGAATTGCATAAGGATTGTATGAGTTATGCAAAACTATGGGAACCAGTAAAAATCCATAATTGCCTGGATTGGTGAATGAGTTGATTGATAAATTGGTTGAAGCATTTGATTAAAATCAATTAAAGAATGTATTTAGAAGATCTGCTGGTTTACCACATTTAGTTTGCTGTTTATTAAGATCTTGTTAAAGTAAGGATAAGTAGACAGAGAAGGTAGTAAAGATTTTATTGAAATTTGCTAAAGGTGGCCAATTGGAAATGAGAATTCATGCCCTTAATGTTATCAGAAAGTTATTTATGGAAGCCTGGTTAAGATAGGATCTTGATCAATTCATACCTGAGGCTTACATGTTGGCCATAGATGGATTCAGCTATGATGATTGGAGTGTCAGGAATTCATCTCTTATGTTATTTTCAGCCTTGGCATCTAGAACTTTAGGCAAAAATACTTAAAATGTAGAGCAAATCGCTTAGAAATTAACATTAATAGAATTCTTTAATAAATCACCTTAATTGGTGCAATACTTCTAAAATAAAATTAACGATTACAATGATCAATAATTATATCCTAGCTTGTATCCAATTGCCTTATTGTTATCAAGATTGGCCCCTATGGAAGGTAAGTTTATTAGAAAGGTATATACTGAGGCTTAGAAATAAGATTTATTTGAATAAAAGCAGTTAGACTTGTTATTGCCTGCGTTGATTAATTGCTTGAAGAATAAGAATTATTTGGGTAGAGTGATTCTATCCAAGGCCATTCTGCCATTCCTTTCATTTTAACAAATAACTTCATATGTTGTTCAACTCTTAAATGAGTTAGTAGATTGCAAGACTATAAAGAAAAACCATAATAACGCTCATGGTATTTTGATTTTGTGTCACTAATTGATTAAAGATTATTACAATATCAAGAGGGAGACTCTGGATTAATATGAAGAGGATTAAATTGAATAATTGAAACAAAGTGAAAAGGCTCTAATCCTAGAAATCCACAATAAGAGATTTATCATTAGTGAAATCAAATGTCCTCCTGTGTTGTCTGGTTATTATTAGGTCTTAAATATCATAATCAAAAATAATAAATATGAGGATTGTGCTTTATTTTCAGATTGTTATTAAATTACAAAGAGTATGGTTGAGGAGCAACATTTCAATTAAAAAACATTCTAAATTTAATAAGACATGGGTCATAGTCTATTGAGAAAGAAGTAGATTTCATTCTTAGTTAAGTTGGATCATCTGAATAACAGTCATTCATATTTAGAATAATTGATTAAGAATTAAGTCTAAAAATACATATCACAAAAGGAACTCTTAGAAATTGATGACTTGGAAGTGTTGTAATAATTGTATAAGCAATACAATAATATTCTTAAGAAGAACAAAGTGGTAGAAGATTCTAATATAGAAATAGCAAAGCTGACTTATCAATTATTAGAGGTAATTGAAACTCCTTATTTCAGTTAATGCTTAAGATAATGCTTACAATGTTTACTGATTATTAGTAAATTAACTAAATTGAATCACAATGAAATCATCTTAGACAAGATCAACAAGAGGTTTATTAATGATTCTGGAATTATGAAGAATCTAATTAAACTTTATGGTTACGTTATGCTTTAAAAATAAGAGTTCTTAGATCAATTTTTGAGACTGTGTGAATTATACTCACATAGTAATAACATAGATGATTTAAGAATTGCAGTAATTAAGAGTATATGTATAGCTATGCCCAATTTATATAATTTGAATACTCTTAGACTGTCTTTGATTTATTTGAGATTATTGCAAGATGAATTACCAGAAATAAGGAACAAGATGAGTAAATAAATATGCATTCATTTGTTGAATAACAAAAACAAAAATTCAACTGAATTGTATAACAATGAGTATCTTTTGCAGAACTTCTACTAATTCATTGTGCAAAAGTAAATAACAAAGGATAATTAAGAGGAGGTTATAAACATCTTGATAGCTTAATTGATGGACAGTGAATACTATATGATAAAGAGATAAAATCATTAGTCTAAAAGAATATTCTAGTATGAAAAGAGCAATAAATACATAAGCGAATTGAAGGGCAGAAAACTTGCTTATGACTTTTTAGTCTATTGTGTGAATCACAAGGTATTAGATTAGGAATTGGTTGTGCAGCAATTTAATCAATATGAGATTAGACATCAAAATACTGCATTGATGGAATATAAGTTAAATGAGAATCAAATTATAAACTATATTAATAACTTAACAGAGAGAGATGATTTCATATATGAGAATATGTGTAGATTGACAATATTTGAAGAATTGCAAGCCAAATTTAATTCTAATCAGTAAATATTATATATATATATTATTTTAGTAAGCAATATGAATTATATCATAAATATAATTTAAAGAGAGTGGAGTTTTCATTTTAATAATTCAATTGATTGGTTTTTGATATATATTAGATTAATAAATTAGATAATTAATATACACATATGATATTTATCAGGAGCCCAATAATTTAAAATGTTTTCGGTGTTTTTTATAGAAATTATTCATGTATTCATTGTATCTCATTTCTTCAATCATACCTTGATTCAATCCAGTAAAGAGTACTTCTCTTTGTGAACCTAAAATCTAGATGAATAAATACTTATGAGTGCTTGAATCATAAGACTTAATTTGTCTATGGCCTCGTCATCAAAAACACTCACATATCGAAAACTAAGTACAATGTAATCACTCTCTGGTAGTTTTTTAATTTAAGCAATATGATTCTAACATTACAAATGATTTTTACTTTGACATTAATATAATTAATGGCTCCATTGAAACGATAGATTGCAAAAGATCCCTTAAATTATTAAGTGTCTGGAAAATCATCTTCGATGCCCAAAGAGTCATTTCTCAATTCCATATCATTTCCATCCTATTATTTGATACAACTTCGTTTAATTAATGAGTTTTTCTTGATTGAATAAATAGAAATGAAATTATACTTGCATTTCATCTGAACTGACTATTATTTCAGAAGCAGCAGCACTCATCTTTTCAGCAAACTATAACATAGCATACATGCTTCCTATCATGGTGCTTTCAATAGCTCCATAATATACACAAATGATTGATATTGTAATTTGTTTAACTAAAATCAATCTTCTTTTGGTTCTCCATAACATTTCTAAATAGGGCCAGGTTGGACACATATATGCTGAGTATAATAATATGCCACTCACAAAATATAGTGGAATTTATAGAAAGTATCTACTAAATATGCCATAAAATAGAAGGACAGATAGGCCATTAAGGATGGATGACCATCTGTTCATATTTCTGACTCTGATATTCAAGATGATTAATCTGATTGATGCGCAACAAGGAATGCTATTGAAGATGCCTGCACAAATGTTAGTTAATGATACACATAGGATTTCTTTATCATGATCACATTTTACTCCTGTAAAATATTCGGCTCCTTTTGCACATAATAAATTCTGGATAGTGATATAGAATGTCATTTTGATGGCATAAACGAATAGAAAGAGGAGTGTCCACATGTCAGGTTAGAAATGAGGACCTCCACTTTCAATAAATGACAGTTTTAAACTTACATCTCCATAAACATTCTTTAAACACCTTTCTGTTGGGAAAAGTATGCCAACCAACAAACCAGTTAAACACACTAATACAATCAAAGGCAGATCCTTATTTATCTTCCAACCAAAATAGAGTAAAAAGAATATGAAGATTGATGCTCCAAAATAATAGAGATCTCCTCTTCTAAAGAACTCTAATTTATCTAGTTTATTTTACCTTAATACATTTCAAATCTATCATGATATACTTAGAATCCTCTATTGGAATGCATATCACTTAATCCAAAGGCATAATCGATGTATCCGTTTGCAATTAAAAATAGTAATCCCAAATAATATCCTTCAATAACGTAATTTGGCATGAAATCAATTAAATGATGCCATTTCAAATGACTCAGGATGTATATTTATAATCCAACCATGATGGTTACCCAAGGAACTGCTTCATATCCATATTGCTGCACAATATAATAGTTAAATCCAGCTGCCACCCAAGTTGGTGCATAGATTGAATGATTACCTTTGGAAATAGGATGATTATGATACTTCCACTAAAGAATCCATTGATCAATCCACCAATCAAGGCAGACGTATAGGCAGCAGAAGGATTGCCACCCGTATTGTTGCCAGCATTCAAAATGAAGGGCATATTCATCATAGCCTGTGTCATACCACTCTTCCAATTCTCTCTAATGAAAAAGAGTGCAGTATTAACATTATGGACGGATAAATGGCTAATTTCTGGAGAATGCATTTTTAATGGATAATTTGGTTTGATTAATGGATCCCTTCACTTAACTATCGTGTTGATTGGACAACTTCTATTCGTTTGCATCCAGTGCTGCCATTTCTTATTCCATTAATGGAATTTTATGATCAGCATTCATATATTAATATTATAAACTAAAATGATATCAAACAATCCTTCATATTATACTATTTGATGATAATAATCTAATTTAAATTATACATTAATGCTACAGCCTCATCCAATTATTTTCGTTCTTCTCATAACCTCAGCATTGTCAAGCGATAATAGTGATAGTGACATTCTCGAATTCACAACCACTCGAAATCAATTATGTTAAGACATTGAAAATTGTAAAAACTGAATATCATCATCATCTAGTTGATATCACAAATTCAGAAAGATAATCTGTTTTTGATTCCATCTATTCCGAGCAAAGATAAGATCTCTCAAATCAAGTAGAAAAGTGGATTAAAAACAGCTACCTAATATCTGCAGGTGAATATTTTGTAGATCTCCAATAATACACTCTTCCTTGGTTGATCATTTCTATTTCAACTCTACTTCTATCATTGGTTTACATGTTGGTAGCAATAATGCCAAGGTAAATTGATGTTTAATGATAGTTCAATCATAAAATGGATTAAAGCTCATACAGAAGACGAATTCATTTTGAATAATAGAAGATTTCATAAGTTTGGGATAGTAACCATTTTTATATTGAATTTAATCCTCATAATCGCTTCCATTATTACGTTTGTATACTTTATTAATATACATCAGATCTCTTCAAACAAAGTTATTGATGGTCTAAATTATTCCAATTGTTATCTGGCTTCCTCCTTTGATAATTTACTAGAAAGAAATGACGATAACTTTACAGGATATGGTATTCTATAAAACGATTTCACTTCATTGACAAATGATTTTATTGATTTCCAATCAGGCTTGAAAAAACTTTATCAAAGTAGAGTATCCCTCAGTCTAAAATCAAAGGAGCAAGAAGTTATTGAATTTAATGACAAGTATATCTACCATTAATAATAGACTTAAGAGAAACCAGCCTAAATCTCCTCTTCCCATCAAATTATCCTCGAATGGAACTAATACCATCTCAGCTGCCGAGTCTTATTTCTCGAAATCGAAGATTGTACATATCTTATTATATATAATTTATAGATAGATTTCTTATTGTCTACAAAGGACAATGAAAATTACCTTACATATCTTGCATAATATGATCTAATCAAGAAAGAAGAAAGTGGAATCTATTTAACAAGTTAAGTGGATGAGATCCAAGACTATTTTGGGAACATATTGCTAAGATTTGGGTCTTTGGAGAATTCATCACTGACTCTTAGGGATTCCAAATTAACATCTTTATTCGCTAAAGCCAAGTAACAGTTATCATCCATTAACAATTAAATTCTAAACTATGCTTAATTACTTATTGATTTCCATCAACAAGTAACTGATGATATGAACTATTACTCAAAATCAATTAACGGCTTATTAATTGCCTTAATGCTTTTCAATTTTATTCAAATCGTTTTGTGGCTTGGATTTTTGATAAACAAGCATCTGAAGATTAGAAAGTATATAGATATCCTCTGGTTCTTATGCAATATTATCCTGGCTGGAATATCAATCATCAATTTCTTCTTGTATTCCAACTCTCAATTATCCAAAGAGCTATGTATATACTTTGATGGCATTACCAATAATGAAAAGTTTTTTGAAAACTAAAACATCATTGAATTCCCATAAACTAAACAAACTATTCACTCTTGTCTTTATGGCGATGGAAACATTTATAGTTAACTAAACTTGATTTCAAGACTCAAAGATATCAGAAACTACATCAATAGTGAAAGCGATGTCTTATAGGAAATAGAAAGACTCAATTCTAATCAGACGTTATATCTATAGAAATTGAATAATAACTCTCAGACTATATCTTCAATTGTAGATGGCACTTTTATAGATTTAAACTTTACTGAGAAGGAGGAGTTCCAAAAAGTTATTGATGAGTTTAACTCATTCAAAAACACTGAGAACTGCGCAGAAGTATAAGTCACAAGATGTTCGGATTAATCTACTCCAAAAAGGAGTGGGGATCTCAATAATTCATAGATGTGTTGGCATCCCTCTTATTTGATCACAGCAAGTTCAGCCTCTTGTTGGGATTAATAGGATCTGTTCTAAAAATTAAAAATGCATTATCAAATACAGGCTCAAGGATGGATTAAGATGCAATTATTAGAATCTTAATTTGTTTCCTAAAACTTAGATTTGAATTAGAAAGTTTATCAGTATATTTAGAATCATTCAGATTTTACTGATGTCTATCAAAAAACGCTGTCCAATTTGAGTAGTCTACTTAAGGCTACAAATTGTACATTTATGAAAGTAGTTATTGTTATTAATAAAAATAGGAAGATTTAAATAAGATGCTGGATGGAATGTGCGTCATTTCTTCATATTAACTGAGCAAGATTTCGATCCTTTTGATAATCATCATCTCGACACTTTTCCTTTCAGTTTTCTTTAATTGTCTCACCTCTTTGAAGGTATCCCAGATGGAAACTTATGAAGAGTACGCCTCAACCAAAGTCATAAACTTTGCTGGGTCAAGTATGTTTAGAGCATCAATTGAAATTAATTAAATAATGCAAAATGAAAGCCCAATGAATGTTAATAGTACATAATTAGAATTCAAATGAAACAATTCAAAACTTAAAATTAATCTGTATTTTTTCCTAAATTTTATTCAAACATCTAAATTTGTCTTTAAATTTCCTTATTCTCCTCCTATATTCTCTTGCTATCATTCGATAACTTCACGAACTAATTAGATTAATTGAAATTTATACGTGTTAGGTGGTTCTCTCCAGTAGTTGTTCTTTTAAATTTTAATTTTTTTCCAAGAACTCATTTATTCTTTGATGAAATATCTCATGATTCGAAGATTAATCATAAGAGATATGATTAATCATTTGTATACTGACATGTTGTTAGATGTCATTCTGTAAAATGAGTTTGATTTTTGACTGTGCTTTGATGAATTTCTCAATTGACTTTTCATACTCTTTAATCTGCTATTGATACTCTAATTTCTTGATAAGATAGGGCAAGTCCTTTTGAGTGGGCTGGCAATATTTCTCCTTCATTAGTCTCTCCTTTGTAAGAAACTAGTTCATCATCGTTTGCATTTTTTCGCAGTAAAAAATTAGTTCCTTATATGATGAATAATGTTCTTTGAATTTTGCAATTTCCTCATTAAAACATTATTCGTATAAGGCGAGATATATTTCATTTTGATTGCATTCAGGAACCTTCAGATCTTAGTAAACCAAGGGATAATCGGGTAATTTCTCCCATGTTTCCTTGGGTTCATAGAAGTTTTTATTCAATTCTGATGGTAATCTCTATTAATCATTGCCTGAATGTACTTCCTGAATTTAATTTGAGATTACCATATTTGAATTTTCATTTGGCAATTCCACCGAAATTGTTTGGGCCATATTTTAAGAGTCTGGTAATTCTATTTTTGGCTACTTCTGCTGTTTATCTTGTTGTTACTACTTAATTCTATTAGCATTGTTTGGATCGAAGTGAAATCTCATCGCACTTATTTCAAATTTAAATTAATATTATAATTGTAATTCTGTCTGATGTTCTAGTAAAATCTATAAATATATATATATAAAGTATGAATTATATAATCTCATTGCATAATAGAGTGTCTCATCTACAGGAGTTGGAGTTGCAAGTTCAATTAGTTGGTTTTACCCTAATTATTCTATGAAATGCAAATCTGAATAAGCAACTTGATTGCTTCAATCAGGAGATCTGTTTAGGAATATTCAAATTGATACAATATGTCTATGGCAGTTTCCACCTACCCACTTGCCTATTCATTTTGTTATTGATTGTAGAGCAGTTGTCCTTAAAGCAAAAGGATATTGGCATACTTAAAGGATTAATATTGATTGCATTTCTCGTAAATTGAAATTGCCTTGTTGTAATTGACAGATGCGTTATCATAGTCCTTTTTGTAAAAGTGCAATTAACCAATATCTGAATAGATATCAGCTATGCAAGGATGACTCTGAAATAAGCGGATGGCACATTGCAATGCACTTTCGTATAAATTCAAGGTGTCATTGAAATACCCGCTTTCCTTTAGATAATGTCCAAAAATAGAGTAAATGATAAAATAATAAGGATGTGAAGATCCAAAGTAGGAATCTAGTATTTAGAGAATCTATTCAAAGTATTAAAGGGCTGTTTCTAGGTTGTCCATGTTAGTCTATATGATTTACAACAAGGGCTTAATTTGACTAGGATGGCCAGGCTTAGTAAAACATAAGGCTTTATTAGCATTCTCACAGCTCTCCTCGCATAAAAGGTTAGCGAAGACCTCATCTCCTTCTTTGCGTATAAGACATAATTCCAAAGACCATTTGATAGATTAAAATAACTATTCCTGATTCATTATATTTCTCCTCTTCGATTTTCTAGCTATTTTTGATGTATTCAATTAATAAGCCTTGGATTGGACATTGAATTGAGGTTTTTCTTTTAAAGGGAAGGATTCCTTAAACATCCCGTTGATTAAGGCTGGGGAAATGGTAAAGGATATATCGCACTACTATTGTAGACAATATAGCAACATTCCTTTGTATTAAATTGAATATCTAGAAGTAACATCAAGATTATATGAATAATCATACCAAATCTATTTTTAAATGATTTAAATCCAAAATATGTCAGATTCTTTTCCAACACCTAATAGTAGATTCAAAAAGTCCAGACAACTTTCGTTTATCAATTTAGATGACAATTCTAATATAATTTTGATGTCTTAAACATCTTTAGTATTTAATTCTTAGATCATGGAAAACTCCAAAATATTAGATTGATCACTCTGTAATTTTTGAGATAACTAATATTTAAGATTTTTCATTAAATCTGCTACATTATTCCTCAACACTTTTTTGCAAACTCTGCTGATCATATCGCATACACATAGATCCTTAATATGTTATAATTAACACATCTAACAAATTTTGCCAATATATTTAATGTTGATACCCAATTGGTGTAATTGTTCACTTAATTGATTTGAATCAATTGGTAGAAATTCAAGGGATTCAAATTTGGTAATCAAGTCATGTAATAGTTAAATTTTGCAGACAGTTAGATGCTTACTTTAATTCATTATAATCTGCTTCTGTTTCAAAGAGCTTGGATCTATTTCAAATAGGCATCAGAATTTAAAGGCTTGGTTCCAATTTCTTACGAGTTCTGGTCTCAATCTGGATGTGTTTTAAACATTTTCTAATAGAATAACAGGCATCAAATCTCCACATTTTAATAGATAATATAAAGATAGATTCTAAGGTGGGAATTCATTGATATTCTATTCATTTTCTATCCATCTTAATTCGATGTAATCTTTGTTGATTTTATGGACTTCCTAAAATAAACTCATTGGTATCACATTACTAATCATCTCATCTTCAAAAAACTTATGTTATTTCAGATTTAATCTGATACTTATTTAATTCATATATTGTTAGATTGCATTGTTTGTTACAAATTAACCATCAAAGGTTGGACCATGAATTAAAGTTGAATCATCAATTGGAGGAACTGCTAAAACAAATGCTCTAATTCCTTTGTAATCTATTATACAAGAGAGTGGAACCCTCAAAGGGTAATTGTTTTCTTCCTAAATCAATAGTTCAATCTATTCAGCTAATAAAGACAAATACCGAAATTCTATCTTGAATATTATTAATAAATACCATTCCCCAAAGCTTTGAGTTGAGACTCTTCATAAATTTAAATCTCTTACTTCCCCTATTGAGTATGAATTTCCTGAGATTTCAATTGACAGAATGACAATTTAATGAATAATCCATCATAACTATAGAAATCATCTCCAAAATCAATGGTATTATCCTGTTAACTATACATTATGTATTTATCCTCATTTAAACAATCTGTAGGCTTAATCGTTTTCATTTAATTAGGCAAACATAATTCATCAATAATAG
The DNA here is from genome assembly GCF_000165425.1 of Paramecium tetraurelia. Taxonomy (NCBI): domain Eukaryota; phylum Ciliophora; class Oligohymenophorea; order Peniculida; family Parameciidae; genus Paramecium; species Paramecium tetraurelia. The sequence goes on along the minus strand of NW_001798982.1, from coordinate 254,304 downwards.
TTTAACAAACATCCATCGCATGATCTCTCATTCTTCCAATTGATTCATGCAACACAAAACTATTTGTGATACATTCCTCTATAGTTTTAGGATCCTTCATATTAGCTAATTCTATAGCTTGTAAATAATTATAATTCCAAGCAGTCTTGATTCTATTCCTAAGTAAATTTTTCTTTTATTCTTCCTTATTCAATAACAACTATTCTTATTTTGTTTATTCCTCAATCTTCTTCTATAAAATTTAGTTTTCTTGTTCTAAGTACTACTCCTTCTCTATTCTACTCCTCAATTCGGTCTAATGAATCTCCTTCTCTTTTTGCAACTAGGTTTATAGTTCTTCCTACTTTTATTGTTATTCAGACCTTTATTTTTCTAATTATAACTAAATCTGTTGAACTTCCCTTTATTAATTCTCTTTCTCATTGGTATCTAATTGTTATTGAATACTGCTTTTCTGTTTTATTATTTCGGATTATTATGAAGATGGCTGTTAAGGTAATGATTGCTAAAACTATCTTGGCAATGATTATTCTTATTATTGATATTTTTCTGGATGTTTCACTTTATCAATTATTTGAGTGAACTCTTTTAAAATCTCTGGCTTTGAAAATGCAATTTCCCAAATTATGATTTCCTTCTTCTTTGTGATTACTATTGGCTGTTGAGCAGCCATCAAGTCTCTTCCATAACTACTGTTAACACTAATGTTTGTGCTCCTATTTTTCACTTTAGAAGGGAATATTGCATCTTTAGCCATGAATGTTATTTCTATTGAATTTTACTTTTTTGCTTTTTCTGGAGGTCCTATGTATAATATATTCTCTATTATCACTGATATCTTGGGCTGCATCTTATTTAATTCATTCAACTCTATTTTTCATAAATCAAATTTTAACTTACATTTTGGAACTTTGAAATAACTAAGCATGCCATTCGATAATTGAATTACTCTCTTGTTCCAAAACATCTTTGAAGTTGATCGCTTTTCTATTTAGAAAATGTTGGAATGATCCTGTATGAGAGGCTTATTCTTTGGTTCAATTTGCTATGAGGAAGTTGAATTATTCATTATAATTGATAAAAATAAATATGCAATATTGTAGCTACAACTCTGGTAATTACAATAAATGATCATCAACTTTAGTTATGAGCATCAATTAGAACGAATTTACGGAATTTTTACTAAAGAGGAGGGATATACGTTGGATTTATTAGTTATGCACCGACAGAATCGAGTGCATTAAAAGAATTTAAGAATATGTTGTTGTTAAAAAGAACAAAGTAAAATTTGATAATAGATTGATATCTGGACAAGTATAAATTATTTCATAAGTAATGAGAATCTTTAAAAATAATAATTAATTTGTTTAATCAATTTATAATATAATTAAGGCAATCTCAAAATTCATCTTCACTGTCATTATATAACTATTTTTTTATTATTGAACTTTTTTATTGTTAAGATCTAATAACATTTTAATGAAGTGGTATCTCAGATTCTTAAGACTTACCAAATTGAGATATTTATGCTGGTTTTTTTGTTTAGAAGATAGTTTGTATATTTTCTGTTTAAAATTCTTCTGAATCTTCAAAACTACTTTTTCTTTTGCTTGAAAGTTATTACTATTATTATTATTATTGGTGTTATTGTTATTATTATTACTATTATTATTATTAATGCTTTTATTGTTAAGATTATGTAGATGACTTTTTTTCTAGTGGCAATATTTATGAAATTTATTCTTTATCCTAAGAATTTCTTATCTTATTTTCTGATTATATTTTCATTAATTGTTATGGTTCTTATTTGGATGATTTTCCATGTTGTTTAAAGTCCTTTACATTTTCTTTCACTTTTTGATTAATATCATATTCTTCCTCAGAATTGTTTGATTAACTTGATGGTGGTGTTTCTATCTATTAAAAACGAACATTTTTTGATTATTCAATAACTGTTTTTCCTTATTTCTTAACCAATCTGCCTTTAAAGTCCTTCTACTATTATACCTTGGATGTATCGTCTCCATCATTATCATAATCAGAATCCATCTGAATAACATTGGGTCCATCATGCTTTTTGATTTCTTCTAATTCTGGATCAGCTATTCTAGTTTCTGTTTATTTCTTATCTGATAATAAAATAGTTCCATTTAATTAGGTTAAATATTCCTCCAATTCTTTCTAAATTAGTTAATTCAATAAAATTTACTTCACTTTTAAATTGGATTTCATTCATATTCACATTCAATACTTCTTTAAGTTTCCTTTCCAATTCATTATCCAATTGTATGTTTCTGAAATGATCCGTCAATTCTTTTGTAATTTAAGATTTCTTTTACCTCACTGATTTGACCATATGATGAAATTCTTTTTCCTCTTGCAGAAAAGCTGCTTCCTGTTGGTTATCAATAATAACTGAGGGTTCCTTTTAATCATCATCACTCTTAGAATCATTGGTAACATCCTCTTTAATTTCTTATTGCAGATCCTTAGCATCATAGATATCATCAGCAATTTCACTGATTTCATCCTCCAGAGGTCCTGCATTGTAACTATAATTTTCAGGGGGAGGAGTAGGTAATCTCTCCTCCACCTTAACAGGTTCAGGAATCTTGAGATTATCAATTCTGTATTCAATTTACTCAATTTTATCTAGAATTTCTTAAGGTCTATGAACTGCTATATAATTTTGTAGCGATTCCATTTATTGTTAAAGCACAAGATTCTTCTATTCAAATTCATACTTAAGTTGTCTCATTTGATAATCATCCATTTTTTCGTCTTCAAGATCTTCGTCCTAGGAAGAATCAGAATCCTCTGCTTGTTGTTGCATAAACTAGGCCTATTACATGGTTTGCAACATGAAGTCCTGTTAGTTCTGATTGTTGATCATGGAATTAATTTATTATTGCAATAAGAGGGTTTGAACTGTAAGTAGAGTTTCCTAGAAATTTTATTTTGGTTTTTCAAATTTATCTATGTGATGTCTTTAATAATGTGCTTCAAGGAGAGGGATGGAAATGAATGCTTTGCCAGTGCAATATAGACATGCATATACAGTTTCCTTTTTGGAGGCATCCAATTTGATTTTTTTCAATTCTTTATTGGCAGAGGATAGTTATAGTTTTAATTTGGTGATATTCTTTTTGGATTTGGCTAGGATATGCTCTTTTTCGCTGATTTCAGAGTCTAGTCTGAATTCTTCTTTGAAGATTTGATCGATGGTTGTTTCTTGATATTGTTTAGTGTATTCAAAATATAGCAACATCATTTGCATGAGATAAGTCAACTTCAAATACTTGATGGTATTGACGGAATCCTTAAATTCACGCTCAGTTGTAAAACCTCTAAATATGTCGATGAAATTACTATTGTAAGGGAATAATGAAGGATTGCAAGGTCTCCAAATCAGAATTCCTTTGCATCAATTCGAAATCCAAGTTATTCAAGGTTTGGAGATTGATTTTGGTGTTTCTGAGTGTATTTGGTATGAACATATATAAGTAATACTGTTTTATATATGTTTATTTATATATTTTAATATTTCAATATTTTTATCTACGAACACCTGCCAAGCATGCTCTATAAATATTCCTAGGGTTTTCTGGGAACATGTCAGCATGTATTCTTAAATCTTCAATGTTGTCTTAAAATAATTGTATTGTTTAGATACCCAATTCTCCCTTTTTGGTCCACATGGCTTCTGCTGTATATCTTTTGCACATATCTTCTGCTTCCTATCTCAAAACTGGATCATTCACTCTCCCAGTAGCATAATCACATCCCTTCCAACAAATTTGGATTGATGGGTTGTACCATGAGAAGACATCCTAACACATGGCATAACATGTGCCACCATTATATCTCAAAATTTGACCACCTTTTGATAGCATAAATTCAAACCTGTTGCCATTAAATTGAAAATATAAAATTAATAATAATAAAGGAGATGTTGTTTAGATTTAGATTAATTTTATAGAAATAAATCATATAATATTAATTATCACACTCCTTATGGGAATTTCATCATTTCTAGTTCCTTTATGATTTCCTTAAAAGAAGGTCTCTTCTCTGGATCTCTATCCCAACACCTCTTAGTCAATCGTGTAAAGACTTCAGGAGTCTTCTTCGGAATAGTTGGTCTAAAATCGTTATTCAAAACATCCAAAGACACTTATAATCCAGTGATATCTATTTCATAAATTGGATTAAGTACTTCTATAAGGAGGTTCTCTGGCAGCAATTTCCCATAAGATGATACCAAAACTGAACACATCTGCCTTTTCTGTGTACACTTATCCTGCGATTACTTCAGGTGCCATCCACTGATAGGTTCCAATCTTGCTAGTCATATAATTAGATAATGTTCTGGTCCAACCAAAATCAGCCAGTTTGGTTCTAAATGCTTCATCTAACAACAGATTTAAACTTTTCAAATCTCTATGGAGAATGGGAGGGTTGAATGAATGCAAATACAACACTCCTTTTGCAGCATCCAATGCCATTTTCCTTCGATCTTCCCAAGTCAAATGAATATCATGATTTTATATCACCTGCCATAATGACCCTCGTTAACAATATTCCAATACTATAGCTAGATTAGGTGGTTTAGTACAAGCACCTAGAAACATTACTATGTTTGGATGTCTCAAAGCCTCCATGGCATGACATTCAGATAGAAAATCTCTAATATGATTCTCATTCATTCCATCTATCTTAAACATCTTAACAGCTACTGTAGTTTCCCTCCATTTTGCTTTATAAATCACTCCATAGCCTCCCTCACTGATTTGTTTCTCTAACATAATGTCATTGAAATCTATGTCCAAACTAGATTGAAATATTCTATGTTTGATTGGTCTCTCTGGGGAGATCTCCAATGCTGAAATATCAAATTTAGATTGTTGTTTTTTTATTTGCCTTTAAATGTACGATTCTGTTGTTTACACTTTTTAGTCTTTCACTTTCTTTTTCGATAACAATTCATTTTTCATCCTGTCATATTTTTATTGTAATTAAATGTTTTATTATTTTAGTATTTCTTATTCATTCCTATATTTTTCAACCTCTTCATTCAATTTATCCTACTCCTTATTGGAATTGTCATTTTCATCCAAAATGATCTCGAGATATGATGGCGATAACAGAATGGAATGGAAATTACCACAAACAATTCTCTGAGTTTCAGGCACTGTGAATAACAATTTAGGTAAGATGATTCCCTTTCCATTTACACTTGGCTATCCCGTTAACTATCCATAGATATTGGAACCCCATCCATATATTTATTTGTAATCTGCAGACAAAGCCAGACTGTGATTTCTACCTGCTGCTATCTGTGATATCAATGGCAAACCCAAAATTTTAATAGGCACATCAGAACTGTTTAAATCATTTCCTAATTACCCTTGAATATTATCTCCCATAGAGTATACTTCACCTTTGCTTGTTAAAAACAAGGTATACATTTCACCCATCTTCATGTCCAATACGCATTACTAATTGTTGAATTCATCTACAATTTTGATTTGAGTTGGTTATTTGTAAAATTCTTTATTGGATTTGCAAAAACCCCATAAATAAGGTTTTCCGCCTTCAATGATACAACCTGAATGTGCTAAGCCACAACTAATTTTCTCCACTTTAAAATGATATAAATTTTAAATTAATTTAAACTCACTTATTGTCTAATTCTCTTAGTGTCCCAATGCATATGATTCACCAAAACCACAAGAGAAAATTCTATTCTTGTTAGTCAATATTAAAGTATGTAATGCACCACATGCGACTTATTAAACTGCTTCGTCATTTTATAATAGAATCTAACATAAATTCTCATTCGTATTCTTCTATTTAATCTTTTCTTTCATCATCACAAGCTACTCCATTATATTGTCGATTGATGAAGATCTCTCCTTCAATCCTGGAGATGTAGACTAATCCCCTTCATTGGCACTCTTCATCCGCTTATGACCCTATTATTGTTCTCTTGCCTTCCCATTACTATTACCAAATGGTAATAACCCATATACGAGAGTGGGCTGACTTATGTTATCGAAACAACCCAAACCTAATTGGCCTTTCAAATTTAAACCCCAAGAATAAACTTCGCCTTTAGCTGTCAACATAAATGTGTGTTCAGCTCCACAAACTACGCTAGTTATCCTTTGATCTTTGAATATGGGACTCAATTTCGGTTGAGTATTTGATTCATATCCCAATTACCCAAATTAGTTGTCACCAAACCCTATAACTTCATTCTTATTATTCACTATGATAGTATGATTTTCTCCTGCAGAACATAATGTCACTCCTTAATAGTGTGGAGTTATGTTTTTATTATTCTTTAATTGTTAACCACAAGTATTTAAACCTACATTAAATAACAATCTTACCCCACGAATACAATTGAGTTGTATCTAACTACAATTATCTTGGGGATTTCGAGAAATCACTATATGACCTTGGCGGTCTGACATCCTTATCCTTAAATTGTTTCAACATCTTCCTAGATTCTGTCAAGTCATTTAATCTCATATTAGTTACTTTATTTTTGAAATTCAAATTTAATTATATTGTTATTTTACATAAATTTAATAATCTATATAAATGTTCATCCATTTTCAAAACACACAACAATTATCAAGCACATTGAAATCACAATATTGAGGAGATCAATAATTCCCATATTTATTCTTTTGTCATATTGCTATCAATTCATAAAGCAACCCAACTCTTAAAACTACTAATGAATGTGCACTTTTAAATAATATCAATTAATTTTTTGAATACATTAATTTCCAAGGAATTGTCTCAATAGCACATTAATAAAAGCATGTTCGAGTACAATATACTTATTTTTAAATACATTGGATTTGAAACCTGGAACACATGGTCTTCAATTAGGTTTCGGTAGTAAATAAGAAGTTATTTGAACAACTGTCAATTCATTAAAGTTGTAAAATAGAAGTTTATAATAAATCAAAATGTAATTTTACTTACTAAGGAATGTTAAGATTGATTGTAACTAAGTAGCTTTAAGAAAGAAACTATATGAAGGAGGAGTTGATGAATAGAGAAATCTCTTTAAACAATCAATAGTATGTAATATTAGATAAATTATTTAGATTAGAATATCAAAAGTTTGATTATTTAGAATTAGTTGCTAATCACAATATATATTGAAATTTAGAATAATGACTATAGAGTATACTCTTAAAATTTGAGACTAGTTGTAAACTCGAGTTTATTAATAGAATAAATGGAGATTTAAGTGATTGTTAAATTCAAATTAATGGTTTGAATCAAGTTGACAACAATATTCTTTAAAAGTTTTAAATTTTCAAATAAAACCCTGTTGAATGAGCCAATAATTATTTTATCGGATTATGATATATATTATTAATTATGAATTAAAGTAATTAAAATATAGTGAATAGACATGGATTCCAGTGCAAAACAGGAATAAATTATTATTAAATTGGAGTGGCAATTCTATACATCGGACATTACATTATAATCTTATTTCAAACCTTAGATTATGTAAAAATATAAATTCAAATTTATAAGAATCAACTTTGGATTTTGATTACGATTTTTTCATTTTTCAACCTAATATTTTGGTTTATTACAACAAAAATAGATCCTACAGATCCGGAGATATATACCTAATACTAACTTAAGGAGAAGAAGTAATGAAAAATAATTATTATGATAGAATCAAATATGAATCTAAATTGAATTGCTATTGCAAGGCTTGTCATGCTTATGTTCATGCCTCATCGAAGCATTGCAAACAATGCAATAGATGCACAGAACTCTTCGATCATCATTGTGTGTGGTTAAATAATTGTATAGGATTAAGAAATTATAAATACTTTTGCATATTAATAGTACTTATGGAACTCTATTTAATTACTGTAATTATCATTACTATACTTTTGAATAATATACTCAGCTATGTGTACATGGGAGTCACTATTATATTAATGATTCCTATCAGTTTTCTACTAGTTATGCACATCTACTTTAGATGCAATAACATAACTACATATGATTTTGTATTAAGCAGAAGGCAAAAGGAGTAGAAATTATCCTCTAAGAAGTTGCAAGAAGGTACATCCAATCAAACAAATCTGTAAACAAATATCATGTCCAGAAATTACTTACAATAAACTCAATTAAACGTTCCAACAGCTATTCCAAAACCTGTTGTGACCAAAAAGGAAATTGAATGGGAGTAAGAGGAGGCAGATGTAGAGGAAGGAGACAGCTTCCATGCGAGAGAACCATTGCCCTTGCCTAGCTAGAAGAGTAGTGCCAGATAACTAGACTCTTAATGCAATTCAGGACATAGGAGGACTTGTCCAAATACTTAAAGGTATTGAGTGTAATTGAATTTCAAGGGGCAACACTTCGGCTATACAATTAAATGAACATAAGCCAATTAGATCTTTGTTTATTGTTAAAGACTTTTAATAGATAATTGAAAATTAGTTAATGAACAGTGTGAATGAAGGTTCCATCATTCAATTTGATTCAAAGCATTCATAAAAAACTGATTAAATTGAAATCAATATGTGAATTTTATTGGTTTCTAATATTATTTATTATAAATTATGCAATAAAATGAAAATGATGATCCTTTATAAAATTAAAATAATCAGCAAACCGTTTTGCAATAGGAACAATAAGAATAACAAGATGAGAATGGTAAGAAGACTCAAGCAGCCCAGGAGTAATCAAATGGAGATGAAAATTAAAATGAATAATTTAATAATGCCTCTGAAAATACAAATAACCAGTAGTAAGAGTTGAATAAGGAGAAAACTACAATAGACACTGATTAACAAGGTGAAACATTAGATGCTCTAAATGAGAAGGAATAATAGTAGGAAAAATAGGTGTAGTCAGAATCATAATAGGAAAACAAGGGAAATCAGCAAAATTCCATTAATGATCAAACAATTGAAAATAGCTAGGATGCTCAACTATCCAATAATAAGGAAGTTAAATAGGAAAAAGAAATTATTTAATCGAATAGGGCGAATTAACAAGAGTAAGGATAATTTAAAGAATAAAAATAATAAAAGGAAGACAATATTGAAAATTAGGGCTAAAGAAACAATCAAAAAAAGAAAACAACGAAAAGAAGAACAACAAAAGTGGAAGTACAAGAAAATTAATAATCGAATAATCCATCTTAATCAAACAATGACGCCAACTAAGAGAATTAGGAGACTGACCAAAACAATTAAGAGAAGGCAGAATTAGAAGCAAAATAGAAATAAATAGAGGAATAATAGAAATAAGAAGAATTGCTGAAAAAACAAGAATAAGAATAATAAGAAAAGTTACACAAATAACAATTAAGGGACAAATTCTTTAAGAGTATGATTTTTCCTTTAAGAACCTAAAATAAAAAAGGTAAACAATTTAATTTAACCTTTGAAATTGAAAGTGAGAAATTGCAAGTAAAAATGAGAGGGTGTAAGAGTGCACAAAGATATTAAAAAGAAAAGAAGCCAAGAACAAAAAGCGCTATTAATAAGGAGTTATTTGATTTCTTCAATACTATGAATCCTAAAAAACATATTGAGGCGATGACTCCAAATACACTGCAAAAAAGAAAGAAATAATAAGAGTTAGATTAAATGAGGAAGGATTGTGAAAGACTTGAAGAATAACACAATTAACAATAAATAACATAACCTTTACCATAAAAGGAACAGAGATCTTCAATTCACTATAAATAAAGAACATCTTCACCAAAAAAGAAATTAGAAGTCTATGTAAGAAAAAGAAAGAAGGTTAAGGTACGAAATGGTCTTAGAGAGAGGATGTTAATAGATAAAAACAAGGATTCTTAATTGAAAGCCTTAGATTTCATTAGAAAAATGTAATAGAATAGAAATTGGCAGCGGAGTTAAAAAGATAAGAAAAATTGGAAAAATTAAGTGTTAAAATTTCAAGTTAATTAGAACATCTGAGACTGGGGAATCAAAGATATAAAGAAGAATAATAGAAATAAAAGAGAAAACAAGCACTTGAATAGATTGCTAAGTAAGAATAAAAAAGATATGAGATGATGTTGGAATAATAGAAAAATGAAAGATTCGTGAGAGAATTGAAAGAAAAAGCTGGAGTGAGCAGTTATTATAGTGCTAAGAAATTAGCATTAGGTTCTCCAACCTCTCTAGTAAAAGAATTGGAAAATGGATAAATCAAAATTGAACAAAATATTGATACAAATCGAAAGTTGAATGAGAATCAATTTCTACTTAAAGATGAATAGAAAAAAGGGATTAAAGACAATAAATCGAAATAATAAGATTACAATAAGTAAGTAAGTTTATTAAATTTTCCTAAAATAAACGACAAGAAACACTTTGAACTGGTTAATCAATATATTTCTGCTGAAAACAAAGAAGCTTTGCCAGAGATCAAACCAAAACGAAAGAAAGCCTGGTAAATAGAATAAGAATTGAAATAAAGAAGATATAAAAATAGTGATTAATTCAAGGAATGATTATAAATTAATATAATTTACAATTATTTACAAAAAATAATATATTAAATTATTAATAATGTTAATAATCAAGGAGGTATAACTATTCCATTTTAATAAATTTGAAATACTTAACTTCCTGGATCTTCTTAATTATCACCTTCTTCTCCAGAATTTTATTATTCGATTTCATTTTCTTCATCATTATTATTTTCTTCTTATTCTTCATTATCATTATTATTTTCTTCTTATTCTTCATTATTATCATTATGTTCTTCTTATTCTTCTTCATTATTACTATTATGTTCTTCATCATCATTATTTTATTCTTATTCATTTTCAGAGTCAGTATCTTTTGAGTTGATTTCTTTTTAAATAAGGTCTTATATTACTGAGAATTTCCATTCTCCATTTCTAAACCCATTTAAAATTTGGCCATCAAATATATCACAAAAGTAAACTATGATTTAATAAAATAGTACATCTGGCATAATACCTACCAAATGTTTTCTCAAATAATATCATATTTCCTTTTATTTGATTTTCAGAGTGTACTTCTCTACCTATTATATTAAAGATTTAATTTTCATTGTAATCTCCAGATAGACATTTGAATCTCCAAGTCCATTCATCTTTCTTTTTTCCACCCTCTCCATAATGACCTTCTTTAATTAGTAAAATTCTAATATTAACCATGGTAATACTGTCCTTAATCTTTTTCAGTCTATTCTAAAATGTATTGATCAAAATACTAGCTTTCTCGCCATAATCCTACCTTAATATCATTATCATATTCACCAACTTCACTAGATTATATTTGCATTAATTACTATAATATCCATTTTTCATCAATATTAATTGATGTTTTCCATCTCCCATTTTTCTTTCCATTATTGAATTCTCCTTTTGATCGAGTTCTAGATTATAGATTATTTAAAATACAAAACGATCTTAAAGTTTCCAATGCAATCATATAATTCTGCTTCTCCATTTAGTACTCCATTTTAATAACAGCATTTTCCACTGTGTCCAGATGATGAAGAAGTCCATTCCTCATCCCTCTGGCCATAATTGTTATACTGGCCTTCATCTTAGATACGTCTATGTTTATATTTGATATATACATTATGGAATCAACATGAAAGTTCTAATAAATTCTAATTTCCCTCCAGTTGTTAATTTTCTTATCTTCATCATAATTTCCCTCATGATCATAATCTTCATCTGGATATAAATCCTTTTATCCATCTTCCAATGACCAGTGTCCATTTTTTTGGTTATTTTTATAATTTCCTTTAATGATTGTTAACATAGCTGCTTTTGATGAATATCCAATTGGTTCTGTCCAATTTCCTGTTTTCCTGCCTTCCTTATATTCACCCTTTGAAACAAGATGAGTATGAACTTGATGTTCATATTATTCATATAATGTTGACTCCCAATTTCCCTCTTTCACTCCATCAGCATATATTCCTTCAGAACAAATAAAGCTATATATTTATTTTTATTGATCAAATATAATTGAGTTTTACTCTAATTCTATCCATTTTCCTTATTTTCTACCTCCCATCAAATAATTTCCACATTATCTAAATGGAATTAGTTATCTTACATAAATTTATTAAAATTGAAAATGTAACTTTGAGTAATTCTTTTCCCTTCATAAAGAAGAAATTCTTCAACTAAATACCAAATGTTATTGGAAATGTTTGGCTATCTATAAATAAAATAGCTAAAGGAATTTCCGATTTCTCTGTCTTGTTTATATGTTTTGGTCCCTCTTAATAATAGAGTTCATTAAATACAAGGTTTAATCGTTAATAGAATATATCCACTTTCCTTATTTTTTATCCTGGTTATAATCTCCTTTTGCTATTATAATGTGTTCTCCATAAACTTCAATTACTTCTGTCCATGTGCCGGTTTTTTAGAAATTTTAGTATTATCCGTTACCACTACATAGAATTACTCAATACATAACATTATGTTGGCTGTCTAGGTATTCTACTGTTTTATTTCCATCTTAGTCAAAGTGTTTATCAATAATCTAAAATTCTATTAAATTCATTGTCTAATTAAATAATTATTAAATAATCATGATGTTATATAATGATGATGATTTCTTCAGCAATAGGCAGAAAAAAGAATTCAGAATTAATGCAACCATTGTTATTTCAATGATCCAAATAACTATTTAAGCAGTCATAATGGTAATCAAAGGAGTTTCTCACTTTTGCATTTTATATTATGCTGGATCTAAGCACACACCATCTATTAAATATCATTATCATTTCCACAGATTATTCAATCCAATCTTTTTACATGGAGGAAATGGTCATCTGTTATCCAATCTACTTAGTTAATTGTTGCTCTGTTATTCATATGAAAATAGAAACGGAACATAGGATTTCTTATTACTGTACTTTATAGCTGGAATTGGTGGTAATATTGCTAGTGCACTCTACTTCCCAACAGCCACTGGAGTTGGGGCAAGCGGAGCTATATTTGGGTTTCTGGGCTACTAATTGGCATACTTGATAAAAACTAAATAGCCTTAAGAAAAGTACTATGGAATACTGATAGTGCTTTGCATCTAGATCTTATTGATATTTGAACCTCACACTCATATTGATTACTCTGCTCATTTCGGAGGGTTTTTTGTTGGGATTTTATGGTACCAAAAACAAAAGGCTTTGATTGGATTGTTGGTATTGCTGGGATGTGCATGCATTTTTATGATTGATGTACCAGATTAACGATACTGTTGATATTATATATGTGTTGTTCATTTTATTAAAATAAAATTAAGGTTTGAATTTAAGAAGTAGGGATGGGAAGGCTCATAACATATTGATGTACTATTTATTAAGCATTTGATTTTAAATCATTTTTTTTATGTGTTTTTAACTTTTGGTTAAGCTTATGTTCCAGCTCTGAAACCATTCTTAGCTCTTCTAGCGATAGACTTCAAATATCTCATTCTTCCTGTTCCAGTAGATCTTCTTCTAGCGACCTTCTCTCCCCATCCGCTGTCTATTATTCAATTTATGAATTTACAAAGTCTCAATCTTGCAGCTGGATATCCGCATGATGCACATCTATTTTTTTAAATATGGAAAGTCTATCTGCCACATCTTTTACAAAAAGTATGAGTCTTTTGATGTCTCTTACCGATTGCTGGAGTACCTCTTGCCATTGAATTTTTTAATAAAAGATTTAATTTAATAAAATAGTCATCACTAAATGAGATAATCCATTATTATTATTACCTTCCTTTGTGGGCATTCCATTCCAGGCCATCAATTAATTAATCCAAATATTCTATTCAAAATTTGAACTTCATCAAAAACTGAATTATTTAGGAAATTTTGGATAAATCATGTATTGTTTTATAAGTGTAATACAACTGAAATTGATCTCCAAATTTAATTTCTTTATAGTAAGTTAAGAAATAGTTTTGTTATTTTCTATTCTTTTAATCAATTTCTTCAAGTTGTTATTGAATGAAATATTTTAGAGTTATACTATTTTAAAATTTAGGCATATCTTTCTCGATTATTGATAATATTTGATAATTCATAATCAATAATCTTCCACTTGAGCCTTGTCATTAATATACTTTCCATGGTACTTCTCATCTCTCTTGAATGGTAGATCCTTGATCAAAAATTAGCTTGTTACAACTCCCTCATCAAGTGTACCTGGAGCTTAAGGACCTCCCATTTCAGTTTTAATCCTTAATTTATAAGTTAATTAGTGTACCATCCTGGATGTATACAGTAGATTGATTAATTTGGTTTGACTATTCCACTCAAAACATATCTACCATAAGCATTTAAGAGTGCTTTAGAGGCTGAATAAACAGTCAAATATTCTTGGTTTTTTAAGATAAATTCCTCTGAAAGCTAAATAATTTCTTCCTTGGTTTTTTTTTTCAATAATGTCTCTTTTAAGTCTTATGGTTGGTTTTCCAACTTTCCTAGGATGGATGAGATCAATATAACCTATAAATTAATATGGTCACAATTACCTTTCCATCATCCTTCAAGGTACTAAGTAATTACTCAGTCACATCAATGGTTCCAATCAAGTTGATATCAATGATTTTTCTTGGGTCTTAGTTCACTCCAGCATTGTTGACAAGTACATCGATCTTTAAGTGTTGTGATACAAGCCAATCTTTAAGCTTTCTCACACTCTCCTTACTACTGACATCCAACAGATGAGTCTTGATTTCAAGATTTTAGAAATTCTTTTCTAAGTTTTGTTTAGTTTTTTCCAATTCATCTTGTTTTCTAGCAGTCAATATCAAAGAGTATTTTTCTGCAAGTACTTCAGCTAGTTTTAATCCCAAACCTCTGTTGGCACCTGTTATCAAAACAATTCTTTTTGCTTCCATTCTAATTTTTGATTAATTTATTATGAATTGTGATTTGATTAAGCGGTCAGCTCTTATAGCACGAGTTGCCTAATTATTACTGATTAATTACAATATAAAATGCTAAATTTGGAATAAATAAACTATTCTAAATTCCTGAATTTTATATAAATGAAAATTTAAATTTAATTTGAAATAAAAGCAAGAATCTAATTAATATTATAATCATTATATCAAAAATTTTACCTTATTTATGGTAATCTCTTAAACTTTTCATGCATTATGAATTCTCATTTTCCACCAACATTTAAAATAGTAGGCCATGATTGTATTTTATATTGGTGGGTTTTAATCAATATCTTCAAACAGAGGTTTGAAATGTAAGTATGTAAGCTTTAAATAAGCTTTTCTTATTTTTAATTCTTATATTATGGATACTGATGTGCCAAGAGGATTTAAAGTGTTTCTATATGACATAGAGTAGGAATTGGGTTAGCGTTAAATATTTAAACCTACAAATTATAAATACAATTATCGTTATTTTTATTTTATTATTATAAGACTTAACACAAATCAGAATATCTCAAATCGTAAAACGCGTGTGGAAATTTGAATTATTTTTATTATTTAATGAAGTTGAATCTTGCAATATTGCTTATTTTATTATTGGCCGTTGCTCAGGCAAGAAGAGTTTAATTTTTGGGTCATCGTCAAGAAGACGAAACAGGAAAGGAAAATGGAGAAGAAAACCAAGGAAATGGAGAAGAGGGTTAAGGAAATGGAGAAGAAGGCTAAGGAAATGGAGAAGAAGGTCAAGGAAATGGAGAAGAAGGTCAAGGAAACGGAGAAGAAGGCTAAGGAAATGGAGGAGAAGATAGTGGATAAAGTGGCAATGGTGACGAAGGTATTTAATATAACCGAAAATAGGATCTGATAATGGCGGTTCATGTTCAAATGGTGGTACTACTGGGGGTTAAAGTGAACCAGTAGAATAACAAACTTGCAAAGGAGTGATATTTGACGCAGGAAGCTCAGGTACAAGAGTGTTTGTTTATACTTGGCCTTGCAGATTATTCCATTATGCAAATCCAGAGATTGAAATAACACAATAGGTATTCAAATTATTTTAATTGTTAGGCCCCTTCAGTCAAGGTTAACCCAGGAATCTCACAATTCGGAGATAATATTGCTGGAATCAAGGACTATTTACAACCATTGTTAGATTTTGCAAATGAACATGTTGAAGAGGAAATCAGACATAGAACACCCATTTTACTTGGAGCTACAGCAGGCATGAGAATTTTAGATTGGGGATAACAATATGATGTCATGGAAGAGGTTAGAAGAATTTTGAGGGAGAGTGGATATTTGTTTGAAAATTCAGATTGGGCAAGAATAATAAGTGGAAAAGACGAGGTAAATTTTAAATCAAATTTAGGGCGCTTATTTATGGTTATCTGTCAATTATTTGAAGGGTTATTTCGCTAATAGCAACATTGATGAATAAGGAAAATTGAGAGAAAGTTATACAACAATTGATATTGGTGGTGCTAGTACTTAATTGGCTGACGAAATCACTGAATAAGATCAATATTACTTGTCATACGATGATGAATATGGAACAGATTATCATACTTTTGATACCACCGTTTATAACATTTCATTGTATTCACATTCATGGTTGTATTTTGGATAAGATCAAGCCAGAATCTAGATCAATAAGTTTTTACACAATTTACACAAGAGATCAGCAAGTTTCGAAAATCCTTGCTATCTCAAAGGATACAAAGACAAATTCAATGATGAGGTTGAAGTTGTTGGTACTGGTAATCCAAATGATTGCAAAGATTTAATCGACTTATATTTAATTGGATTCAATTCTACATGCGATTAATGTAACATTCAAGAAGCCTATATCCCAAAAATCTCACCTGAATCTAAGGTCTATGCTGCAGGATCAGCCGATTTTGTATCTAAATTGTTTAATGATGATAATGATTACACTTGGACATAATTAGAGTATTTTGATGAATTCTGTACAAAGGAATTCGATGAGAATAATAAAAACAAATTTTATGCCACTTAATGCTTTTTGGGACTTTACGTCGAAGAATTATTCGCTGTTGGTTACAGAGTACCTTCTGATACGTATCTATATTTGTCTATATTCTTAGTTTGATTGAAACAGGAAAGATTAATGGCGTTGAACCATCATGGACTTTGGCTGCTATGTTCGATTAAATTGATGATAATGAACCTTGTTCTGACAGTCCCAATTGCAATCTCAGAAGACATATGAAACAATGGAGAAAGGACAGCTTCCATCCTTCAATGAAGGAACACAAAGGTAGAGCTCCTTTGTCAAAATTGACACCCTGATATATTGTTCATTTAACATATATATCAAAACCATTATTAAATGAAAATTTATTGTCTTTTAATAAATATTAATTAAATTTTTAAAAAAGCGTTGTTTGTTGCATTTTTGAATTATATATAAAATATCGTCATTCCTATTTCACTTTTTTACAGATTTCTTCTTGTTCATGGTATGCTTTCAAAGAAGCAGCCAATTCATAACAACGTTATTTCATCGACAAAATCCAGGGCACTCTTTTGTATGTCGATATTTTCTATTTAGGATTGATACATTATATACATCGATTTAACCAGAAGCTATGAATTTCAGCACCTATTTAGCCATGTTTTAGATCTTCTCATTGTTTTCTTGATCCCATATTTCATCAAAGTTTTCTATTAAGTTTAACTATCTTATTTACCAAGATAAGACAGATAGCCTTCATAAAATTTCTCAGACGAGAAAATTTTCTTTAAATATGATGTATTCATGGTTTTATTAGAAGACTCAGATCTAAAGGGGATTAATTCTTCGATGTTGTCACTCGAAGCAAAATACTCCTTGTAGAACACCTTCTCAATTTCATAAGCACTCATTGTTAATTCGTTTAAGTTCATCTTTTATTTCAAAAATTTAAAGCACTTCCTAAGTATAAATTTTATTTATTCTTCTTTCGTCTTTTTCTGATTTTGATATCTATTGATCAGTGACTCTATTAATCCATCGTCTATTCTGGTCAAGATCTAAAGTAATTGTTATTAAAATTGAATATTACATTATATTTTATTTTCTCATCCTCCTCCAATACCTTAATTTCCTCTTTACAGAGATATTCCAATAACTATTTGAGCTCCTACAAGATCTCATCAGGCGTAAATTGTTTCAGAATTTCATTCTCTTTCTTTTGCTTTGGTAAAACTCTTTCTGATTGACTCTTCTTTGTTCGGATGTCAGGTTATTGGATTATTGGTATTGTTCTTTGAGAGGATTAAGAGAGAAGAGATATTTGTTAAAGAGGATTGAGTTAAGGTAGTTATAGATTTGGTTGGTTAGCAGCATTGCTTTAGAGTGCACAGAGTAAATGAAAATACTAAGGGTAGCA
Source organism: Paramecium tetraurelia (assembly GCF_000165425.1). Lineage (NCBI taxonomy): Eukaryota > Ciliophora > Oligohymenophorea > Peniculida > Parameciidae > Paramecium > Paramecium tetraurelia. The sequence goes on along the minus strand of NW_001798982.1, from coordinate 235,958 downwards.
ATATAAAAATATACTTGTAGCTGTTAAAGCTATTACAATTATTGTAATTAGGGACAGTATTAAAGTTATGCTAAAGTGGGAATCTATTAGAATGGATTCATGAAAAAATTAATAATTGATCAATGTTTTTGGATTCAACTTAAAATACACAGATATTTTGTCAATTAAATAAAACTGAATCTAAAAAGAATCATTAATATATTAAACTCCTTTAATATAAAAATTTATATTTCATCATAAATGAAATTCCTGATTATAATTTTTCTCACTTCCCATTTACTCCTTCCACTAATATTCATTATTCCTGAATCTCACGTCAATTCAATCCCAAATCCAATAATTCAGAGGATTATTGGATTGCTAAGAATCTATACAACCAGATTTACAGTATTACCACTTGATCCTATTATTTATTATAAAATATTTGTTAAATCAACTTTAATATTAAAATAAGAAATGAATAGCTTTTAGATACATCTATTAAGACCGAATTGATGTTTGTATCATTTTAATTCAATTAAACCCTCTTTTCTGTGCTTTTTAAAGGATGAAAATTACATCAAGTTGGTGTTAGCTGATAACCTTTTGTTTAAGTATTTTGAACAGTACTCCCAATACAGTGTGATGTTAGATTTTTATTAGAGTATTGTTAATTATTTATGACAATTAACTAATTAATTTTTTAGAATAAGTTTAATTAACAATTTCTCTTTTGTTAAAGGAATTCAAGGCTTTTCATTAATTAATCAGACTATTTAGACATACTATAAGAAGATTTGAATGATATCGATTTATTATTAAATGATCCTCTGAGTCAAGTAAAAAATGATTTCTAGCATATCTATAATTGCTCGATATTGTGTTATTTTTGTAAATCTTACTTTTTATCCTGCAAATAGAGCTAAGCTAATCAAACGCTTTAATAATGCTATATGATTTTAATTGAAATTTTACAAATATCGATTCAAAAATGAGTAATTTAATTTAAAATATCATTTGACACATCGGTAATATAAATGTTTAATAAAAAAGAAATCTAGTATGTATTTTGAAATGAAGGTGAATAAATGTTGGCATTATTAATTTTTTTATTTCTTAACTACAATCACAAATCTAATACACAGTGATAAGAACTTAGAAGATTTCATGTCACATATAAGTGGTTTTGGATGAATTCAAGTTTATTTTAATAGCACCATCTCTAAAACAGTAATAGTTTGCAGAGAAAGCTCCTTTTAAATGAGATAATCCAATTTAGTTCTATTATATAGGGATCTTCTTTGAAATATTGATGTGTTTATTTTCTCTAAATAATTAATTTATAAATAAATAATATATATGTGAAATCACTGGGAATGTATCAATAATCGGTTTTTATCTAATTAATTCAATCAGGAGAATTTAACCAATTACAACTGATTTTCTTACATTCTATTTTTTAAATTAATTAAAAATGCCTAAGAAACCGAAGTTTAATTAGATCACAAGTGTTAGTGGGGATATGCATCACCATTCGCTTTTGTCACCTGTTAATAGAAGTTGTGGAAAAAGATTAAAAAAAGTCACTTTTGACGATTATGCTCTTTATCTTTAATTTAGAGCAACTGATTGTCCAAGTGAAGTGAATATTACTCTCTAAAAACACAATTTATAAAGATCAATCTCAATAAGCACTTGACCTTGGAAAAAAATTGATTTTATTTTCATTTTATGTTTGGCTCTCATTTATTCATTTGTCTTCTATTAAAACTTTACTCAATAATTAAAGAGGATGATCATCTGTGGTTAATTCTCGAAAAGAGTAATTTAAATAGATACTCTAGATTACTGATATAGAAAATAATTAATCAATAAAAGAATTTTCATCTATGTCATGCTTTTGGATTCACGAATACTGAGTGCATTAGTAAATATGTATGGTGCCTTAAGTTTTAGAATTGAGAGCTTATTGAATGAAATTAGAACATAATTGGAGAAAGGACTGAAATTGCTGTCTACTTTTTTAAACTTTGGATTGTCGAGAAATCATTGTGGATATATAAAATAGAAAAGGGATTATAGAAAAATTGAAATTACTTCAAGTAATATTTAGTTTTAAGCCTTTCAAGGATATTAAAATTAGATTTTTAATATTTTAATAAAATTTTTATATAAATGTATATTTCATTATTCATAATTCAAATTTTGAATGTTGCCTTAGCATGTAAATGAGATATAATGATAATTATAGCATTGGATTGTTCAACAATAAAGGGAACAGCCTTAAGTAGTTATGCATATAAAACAGACGGGTCTGTGTAATTTGAATTTCCAATATCTGCTTCTGGTAATGTGGATATAACATTTCCAACTTTTTGGAGTGGTTCACCTTCAATTTCACCTTTAATCAGCGGAACCACTACTTGCAGGGAAGTAAGTTTGATTAACATTATAAAAGACCACTCAAAGTATAACGTGTACCCAAAATAATCAAAAATTCACCTGCGTTTCTTTGGCAGCAGGCAGCTTGATAATAAAATGTAGTAATGTGAAAGGACCACACACAAACAAACCTATTGGAAATTTCAATATATAATTTGCTGAATAGTCTTGCGATAACATTCAGATTAGTAACTTCTAACCATATGGTGGTTCAGTTGTGTTTTCATCTAATTCAACAACCGGCTTATTCCCAAACACTGATAAATTATAAATGATTTGGGAAAACATAATGTTGCCTATTACCTTTAGTGCAAATCCTCTAATCGAAGTTTCGATTTTAAGCAACGGGGAGTTCGTTACAACTTCTACTGTGAAAGGCTATGTGTCCACTGTATCAATAGGCTTATTGGAAGCACTCACAGTGAGTACTCCGAGTTTGATTAAGGCTTAAATGCCCTCAGCAATAGCTGTTAAGGATGTTTCAATAAAACTATATATGGAAGCATTGAAAGTGATGGGCAACACTTAGCCCATTCAATCATAAATAGATTTCAAGGATTCCAATGATGTGTTACAGTATTAGATACTCTTTCCCTCTATTTCAGTTTAAAATGATCAATTGACAGCCAGTTTAAGTATTGATTCAACCGAGATTAACATTTATACGAAATATACTTTTGGTGTTACAATCAAGAATGCATTGAATTCAGCTGGATTCGTAAGGATAGCATTAGCTCAAACACTATTATCCTCAAATCTAATCTGCTATTGCGATAATTCTGTAGCAATCCCAGTTGTTAATGCAGATTATATTGATATAGGAGGGTGTCTGACTACCGTTGGCACACATAACATAGCTATTTAGAATGTGTTGAATCCAATTTCTACTATTTCCACTATCACCATATAATACATTTAGACTATGTAGAATGGATTTTCAGTAGATAAAATGACTAACTTTCAATATAAGACACCTTCATTCACTCCTGGAACTCTAAATGCTCAATACGAACGACAAGGAAGTAGTTTGGATATAGTTGGAGATTATTCTTATTTCACATTGAAAATAACACCTAAGAATAGTATTCCAGCATCAGGTACTTTGAGAATGGAAATTCCTTAGGAGATCAAATTTGTGAATCAAAATACTCAAACATGTAATATAGACTCAAATGGTTGTCAAATCACTACAATTTAGGACTAGGTTTTAGTATTCAAGATTTAATCATCATTAGAGGCTTCAAAACAATTTATTATTAATTCAATATCAATTCAAATTAGAAATCCATTTGATACAAGTTAAACTAATTACTTCAAATTTACTTCTTATGACTAATTCAATAATATTATAGACAAAATCTCCAATGTCTAAGGATACTCAGTTAATACTAGATCATCATTTGACGGATTAGTCATTATAGAATCAGATTAACCATTCAAAAATGGGTACTCCAATACTTTTTAATTCACAATCAAAACTAAGACTCCTCAATTCTATCCTATTTAAATGACAGTCAAAGTTGGTGATTTAATGATCAACAATAATCCATTGTGTAAATTACAAGGAGCTGTCATCAAAACTTGCACTAAAATATCCTCTAATCAATTAGATGTACTGATTGAAAGTACTGATTAAGTCTTGTTGCCAACTACTTTGAAATTAACAGTTTCAACCATCAAATGCAAAGACACTATGACCAAGAGTTAGGATTTTGAATTTTCAACTAAATCAACGAATGGGTTGATGAGTTATCAACAAGGTCCTTATATTAGTAATTCTTAATATGGTGATATTACATAAACTGAATTGATTGTTGATAAATAATATTATGGAGCTTAGAATGCAGTCTATTAATTTAATTTTGCTCTACAAAATGGATTGATAGAAGGCACTTATTAGATTCATATATTATTTCCATTCAATCTACCATCATCTGGTTATTCTTGTAAGGATACATCTAATAATAAATTGGACTGCAGTGTCTAATCCAATAATATTCTAGTTATCACAGGGCCCTTTGACTCGAATCAGTTACAATATAACGTCATTGTTAATGGAATTGCTACTCCTCAAAATGAATAGTAACCAAGAACATTTACGATTAAAACATATAGAAAAATAGATAATACTAACTATTTAGTTGATAGTTCAGTAAATGGAGCATTTCAATTTAATTTATTTTGTCCTCAGTTGAATAATTGTAGGACTTGCAAGATAATTACATCTGACAATCTCTAATGTCAGACCTGTTATCCATCCATCATATCTAAGTACATTTATATGAAATCAAATGCTTGTGTAGACTCATGTGGAGATGGGTATTATTAGAATGAGCAAGAATATTCTTGCCAATAGTGTCCAAATCACTGTTAAACTTGTTCACCTATTAACAATATTCTAATTTGTGATAAATGTTTTGACACTTATAAGTACCAAGATAGTGTTTGTGTTGACACATGTGGAGAGACATATTACTTACCCTTGAATTCAAATAATAAATGTGAAAAGTGTGATAGTGAATGTATTTTATGTTCCATGAATTCCTCTTACTGTTCAAAATGTTAACCAAATATCCCATTATATGATCATAAATGTTACAGCAAAGGATGTGAAGAAGGATATTATTAGACTTATAATTCAAGCAAGGTTTTAGTGTGTGAATTATGTCCAGCCACTTGCATAAGTTGTATTACCAATGATTAATGTACTGAATGCTAACCTGGTTAATATTCTTTGTCAGGAACATGTAGAGCAGATTGCCCATCTGGTTACTTTATAAATGAAGAACAAATGCAATGTAAGTCCTGTATATCAGGATGCAGCCAATGTCCAGATGATAAAACATGTGTCAAATGTTCAGATGGATTCCTACTAAAACTATCATAATGTGTATTAACATGCGGAGATTAGTACTATGTAGATGCTGATCAAACTTCCTGTTTGAAATGCAATTCGAGTTGCCAAACATGCGAATTGAAAGATGGACAACAATTGTGCTCATCCTGCATTAAACCATACTTCTTTTCTAATTTCACTTGCATTCAATAGTGTTAATCTAACTATTATGCTGTAAATCAAGAATGTTTCCAATGTTCATCTAATTGCTTAACTTGTAATGGTAGTGCATAGACCTGTACATCATGTTAAGTCTAAGGAACAACACCATAATTTCTAGATGGAACTGTTTGTGTTACCAAATGTTCAGATACCTATTTTGGTGATGTTACTAGTGGTAAATGCATCCAGTGTCCAAGTACTTGTGCTGTATGCACATCTTTAAATAATTGCACCTAATGTAATTAATCCACCAGCACGCATTACTTGATTGAAGGTGCTTGTAAGGAAGAGTGTCCTAACAGTTACCAACCTAAAGGGTTACTTTGCGAATTGATACCACAGGAAGTCATTACCAATATGGGACCAAACCGATATGTCCCGGTTCCCCATGTGATATTATTCACTTTCTTCACTATCTCTGTGCTAGTCTCTAAATAATACAGAAATGAAACTTATATGCCTGGCTCAATTCTAGGGTTGAATGCTCCTTTGATATGGTCATCATGGTTGACTGTGTTATTTTTATTGCACGATTATTATGAATACAATGATATGTATTACTTTTGGATTCTAGTTGGTAGTGTTGTATTGAATTGGCTATTTAATGTTGCTCACCTTCTATTGGTTAAATAAAAGATATGGAGTGATTAGGATTTCATGAGGTGGCAGGCCTCAACTTTGAAAAATAAGATTACCAATTACATTTTGATTTCATTGTCCTTGATATTAGCGTATCCCCTCTACAAACTCATCATGAGTCGATACTTTGGTTTTACGTTTTTCAAAGCCAAGATGGTGGACATCAAACCCTTTTTTTCCTTTAATTGTTTAAATGGACTTTACATTACCTTAGTCAATATTCCAATAATTGTTAGTTGTGCCTTGATAGCCTATTACGAAAATTCATTTAATTCATAGACTTTTATTAGCGCCATAGATTCACTTATAGTGACTTTCTCCAATATTCTACTGTTAATTTGGGAAACTTAAAAGGGAGAACAATTTTTCGATGAATTCGTCCAAAATTATTATTTGAATGAATCTAAATAGAATATTGAGAGGTAAGAAATTTCCGGATTCTTTCAACATCCCTTTGATTTGAAATCACAAGCTGAATAAAAGATTGACATTTCGGATTTGGATGCTTAAGCAGTCAACCAGGAGAATGATATTACCAAATAGAAATCTCATGAGCAATCACAAGAACAATCCTGTAATTTAAATGGGATAAGCGTAATACTCAGTGATAAGAATTCTAATCCTGTGTTTCATTAGGAAAGCGATAGGTCTTAGCAATTTCCTTAGAAATAAGTTGTTCCCTCCAATCTCAAACATACTGTGTACTATAAGACTGTTCAGAATAATTAATTTGAGAATCCTGATGATGAACCTCCATATGCTTCTCCTGGATCTGAGAATTTCAGTTCTGTAAAGTCTCAATCCAGTTAACATTGTTAGAATTCCTTCAATGATCAAAGTCAAAGTCCTTTAAAAGATATTAGTTAAATCTAGGATTCAGAAGAACCACATGAAAACAGTTAACTGTCCATTTTTGATGAGGAGAAGAACAAAAGTCCTTCAAAATAATAGAAAACCTTGCAATTATAAAAAATTTAAGATTATCCACCTGATCATTATAATATAGTACCAACTTTTGAAAACGAGTATGATAACGAGAATGATCCTCAATAGATTAACTAATAAGTTGAGAAAGCAGATAGTTTTTGCAAAAAGAACTAATCACAATTGTCAAATAATTAAGGAGATAACAATTTGCCATCAAATCGTAAATCCTCATAATCTAGGAGAGAAGTAACATAATCATTATAATATTCATAAGTCTAATAGCTTGCTAAATCTGCTCAATTTGCCAATGAAGGCAATAGAGCATTATAATCACATTAATCTAATAGTCGTGAATCCTTGAGTGTATAAACCAATCTAGCATAATAAGGATAATATACATAATAGGTTTCAAATTAAGATAAACCATTAACTTAATCATTTGTATATTAATAGAAAGGGATAGATTAATAATAATATATATAATAACTGCAATAATAACAATAATAATAATAATAATAAAATCAATAATAACAAAAATATTTTATAGAATCATTTTAAAAATAATCAATTAATTCTAAGAGTGATGATTTTAATTAAATACATAAACAAAACATTGATGATTATCCTTCCATTCCTTCAAATCAATTCAAACCAAAAACTAAACTAAATGATCTTAGAGAACCTTCACATGAGAACAATTAGGATGATGATTCTGATAATATTTAGTTACAATTAGGTATTCCAGATTAATAGCCTTAATTTGATACTGAAGAATCAAAGGATTAACATAGAATTCAAATTTTAATGGACAGCAGAGCAATCGAAGAAGAGGAAGATTAAGAAATATTTCAAGATCAAATTCAAATCCAAAAAATAAAACCTAAGCCTTACTAGATGAAAGTGGAGAACCGTTAGAAGAAGGCAAAGAGAGAATAAATAAGCAAGGAGAAGATCGATAAGGAAGGTCAGATTAAGAATATTTTTGATTCAAACGATTCAATTCATACTATGTCTGATCAGGAATGGTAAGAGAATCAGATTTCGCCTTCAGAGTTTAATTAGCTGAATTAAAGATTCGAGGAGGAATAAGCCTCAGATTTCTAGATTCGTTTGCCTACTCAGAGTAAGACGCAATAGAATTACAGATAGGCGAAGGTGAAACCCTTGGAATTTGAGTTCGGCGATGAGAACAACGATGAATAATCTTATAGTGGATAGGCATAGGTGGATTTCACTAAGAACTTTTAGGTGAAGAAGGAGAGTAAGCAGCAGTAATTGGAAAAGGTGTATTTGTAGAAGTTGGAGAAAAATGAGAAGGTGGGGGGCAGATCGAATAAATTGGAATTCAAGAAGAAGCAGCAGGTCAACAAAAATCATCCGAAAGATATATCAGATGCATATATTGATGATTAGATCGATGTTGAGGATATCAACTTTTGAATTAATTAATTAATTATATTTATGTAAATATTATAAATTATAAATGAGAGGCAATTTGAATATTGATATTTCAAGATCAAGTAGTTCTCATTTTCTTAATGACATCGAACTTAAGAAACTGTTCCCATTCACGCAGCAATTACACAATAGATACTTATAATAAAATAGGCTTTAGAATATCAAGGACGATCTGACAAATGTCCAACAACAAACTATAACTTATCAAATAAAGGACTTGTTGATCAAGTAGGATTATTGCACTATTCTAGAGATAAAACCAGAAGCAGAAATAATATTGACGATATCATTTATCAGCAGACTACTCCACGAAGATTGAGATCGAAAGAGAGAACCATCAGTGTGAACAAGAAAAACACTCAGGCCATAAACTATCATGATGCTTAGAATGTTAATTTACATAACAAAAGTATACGAAGAGATATTGTGCAATTGGCTCAATGGTTGGAATTAATGATATAGCAAGTCTAATAAACTCAGAGCAATTTATCATTTTAAGAATACTACAATAAAATAGAAGTAATATTTAGTGGATCAATGTTAGAGTTACAGAGACAATTGCAATAAAAGGGGTTTGAATTTGGGTAATGTCTCAAAAAAATTTGGGATTCCTTTTTGATAAATGTGCAATATGTTGTGGAGGGATTGAATGGTAAGGCAAATCAAATTGAGTAGTAGAGTTTAGATAAAATCAATAAATTGCATGAGTGGTACTAGGAAGCTATGTAAAAACAACTATGTCAGATTCAACAATAGAAAGAAGAATTACTTTAAATCCAATAAATGAATCTATAAATGAATAAGGAAAATTAATATTTGAGAAAGAAGGACGTTAGAAGAGAAAAATAAATAAGAGAATTAATTTATGACAAGGATCATTACCTATTGGAAATTATCGAATTGAAATCATCACAAATCAATTATCCTCCAGATTTAGAATAATGTCAACAAAAAATTTATGACTTCTTTAAAAAGTAATGTGAAAATCATATTAAAACCATGGAAATCTAGTATAAGAATTTGTAAGTGTAAGACTTTTACTTTGATCATACATTGGACTTAGTGATCAAAGATAAGGGGTGTTAGGTTGTCGATTTAGTAAGAACAATTGATAAATGCATAAGCACATCCGATAACTAATTGATTAATGTTGCTACTTAGACTCACAAGTAGAAGCGATAAATTGATGAGGAGATTTAAGTGAAGGTTAATTCTACTGACTAAGAAACACAAGTCAGTGTATATCAAATCAAAAGGGATAAACTAATCAGGAATCCTTATGAATAGATGATTTTAAAGAATGCTTACCTTGATTTGGATGACATCATTGATAAGTTCCAGCAATTTTATTTTCCATATTAGGAACTCCTATCTAATGATCCACACTATTTGAATTTGATTAATAATGAGATGAATCGTCAAGAAAAACAGATAAATCAAATTGTAGATACATTAAATATAAGAAACGAAATTGCCCTTAATGATTTATCCAAATTTAAGGAGTACTTAAGGTAGATTAATAGAGAGACCTTATAAAATTATATGTAAATTTGGAAGATAGTCCTAAATCAATAATCATCTGTGATAGATGCTACAATTGAAAAACAAGAGTTACAAGTTGAATTGGATGATATCAAATCGATATTTACTAATAATATGCAAATCATCAAATAATTTTAGATTAAATATGAGGATGATAGAAAAATCTCAGAGTTCTATTAATAATCTCTAGTACGAATCATACGATATGCTCCTTAATTCATCATTAATTAAATTTAATAGTAAGCCAATCTACATAAGGTCTTAGATGGAGTTGAATTCAAAGAAATGAGGAAGAAAAACACCTTAGTTGACTCAAGAATTTCTGTTAGTCCTTAAAGAGAAGATAGTTCTCAATTGTATTCCAAGCAGTCTCCTATCAGAGCAAGCCAAGTGTCTTTTCAATCCCAATTGTAAATAAATTCCATGAAATAAATTACCAACAATAACAAAACATTGAAAGCTCAAAAGTCATTTGAAATAGAAGTCGATATGCCCAAAGGTTTGAGAGACATTGACGAAGAATCGTATAGGAGTGTATCAGAGGATGAAGATTAATTAGAGAAAGATGAAAATGCATTTTCCTTATTAAGATTTGACTTTTAGACCCAAAAACCGTAGTTAACATTGGAGAAGAAGCTAAGAATAAACACTTGCCCTTTGAAATCCGCATAACATTCAACTGCAGTTCTTAAACAAAGTAATTTTTGACTAAAATTATAGTACTCAGGAAGTTTAATAAAAGCAACATGAATGGTCTATATACAATTGGGACTCTGTTATAGCATTACACAGAATTAGTATAACGACAATTGCCCAACAATACAAATACACCTTTGCATGTTCATCTTTACGAGCACATCACTTTTCGATTTGGATAGTCATAGTTAAGCGATTGCAACCGATATAAGAGGATGATAAAGAGTTTTTTATATTATGAACATCGACACTCAACTTGTAAGATTGTTGTACGTTTCCTTAAGGCCGAATTGGATGTCTAAGACTTCAACACGTACTTATAAATATTAGAGATCTGTAAAGAATATCCTAGTTTGATATTCAGTAATTTCATTTAAGCTCTTCAAGAATGGCTTACTTAAAATCATTATACAGAAGAGGAGATGGAAGTAATAACTAATGAGTTATATTAATCTGATCTAGCTTATTTAAAAAATAACCCATCTCCAACAGAATTCGATTTAATAATGGACCAATTCTTAACAATATTCAGTAAATTCAAAAACAGAACTTCGTATAAATATAAATTCCTATTTGAATCTATTGATACATCAAATAAGGGTAACATCAACTTCTAGCAATGGAATTTCATTTATGAAACTCTAATTCAAGTAAATTATTCATTTAGTCTGAAATTGTTTTATTCTGAAGCTGATTATCATGACAATTAGAAGTTAATGTCAAAACAGAGATTTACCTTGGTGAGTGATGAACTGTAGATCTTCTAATCAGATTAATAAGAGAGATTGTTGGATCATCAAAGTCTTGATGATATTGTAGTTGAATTGAAAGAGAAATGGGCCAACAACAAAATTTAAATGAAGATTTGTTTCATCAAATCTAATAGAGTATTATCCCCATTTATATACATTTTAGTATGATAAATTTATTAAATCCTTGTTTCAATATGTGGATAGGTGTTTACTCAATAAACAAAATTGGGAATCCTGTTGTTATACCTATAAATTACTTTAGAAAACTTACAAAGTTTATTATCTAGATCAATAAGTCTAGGGTATGCTCAATTCTCCACTCCAAGCAATTAGTCTGAAGTTTAGATAAATTTAAGAAAAGATGTTAAGTTTCTGAAGTATATTTATCAAATCTACAAATTTACGCTCATTATATTCGTCAAAAAATTAAATAGAGTATCTTTTTTATTAAGTAATTAAATTTGAATTTCTGAGAAACTACAGTATAATTTCTTTTGTTTTTTTATTTTTCAATTCTATTGTTAGTTATGTTTAAAAAAATGAACTAATATATAGAGAGTAAGACATTCCAAAAAGGATATTTATATATGCAAATCTATATTTGGTAATAGAAAGGGATCCTTTTATTTTTAATATATAATATTATTATTATAAAAAAAGATTTTTGCCATTTAGAATTATAGAAAGGGGAAATTGGATTTAATCATTTCGTCTTGCAATTCAAGATCATTTAATTGTATACTTATATAAAAATATTTCAGAGTAACAGTTATTAAATAAGTCTTTTATAATTCATTTTTTTTTTGTTATTTTTGACTTTTATTGTTTCATTGTACTCTAATTGTTTTATGAAGTTCTCAGTGGGTATCTTTATTTATTGGTTTTATTATCTTAAACTAAGTAAGATTAATTCTAATCAATTTTACAATTATTTTGAGAACTCTAATTTATTAGGATTTTTAAATGGTCTTTGTAACAATTTACACTTTAAAATGAAGCACTTTTTTCGATTTTACCCTTTGAAAGGTTTGTACAACTATTATTATGTGCCAACTCTTTAGAAATACTCTTTTATTTATTGGATTTCTTATCAAATAAATTAGAATTAATTTCTTTGGGTTCAGCTTATAAGTAGAAAGGTTATGAATCATCCTCAGGATCCAAAAGTAATTGATTTGACAAATAAATATTACCCTTTTAAAGTGAAACTTAGGATCTAAATTATAAGTATATATATATTACTTATTATTAATGTCAATCTCTTGGAAATGTTAATTTTTCATCTTGTTTTTGTTTTCTTGTTAAGTCTCATAGACAATTTATGATTAAAAGTCATCTAACGATATTAAATCATTCTCTAAGAAATTTTTATCTGTCTTTGGGGATAAGTATGAAAGTTGATATTAGAATAAACCTAAATTCTTTTTCTTTGATTTTGTTTAAACAGAAGCATTTGTAGTGGATTTGCAAGTTTAACTCAATTGAGAAGTTTTGGTAGTTTCAATATTATTAGATTGAGTGAAATTAGTTTGAATTTCTGTATCTTTAAATCTTTTAGGTCCATTTAAAAAAAGTGATCCATCACATAAAATTTCACTATAAAACTTTGGTATTTCCTTTTAGGATGATTGAGTACTACATTTCATTCCTTATAATTCTTCATCTTCATTTTGTTCAATAATAGGTTTAGTCTTAATTTATTTCATTCTTGCAGATGTTGGATAAATGTCTAAAATGATTGATTCAAATTTTTCATTTTTTTATTATTTGTTACTTTATTCAGAGATCTCACTCTCATTTTTGAATTTTGTGTTGGTATTTGAATGAGTGGAGTTGTATAATCTGCATTATTTCGTATCTGAGCTCAATTATTAATTAATTTTTTAGCTTTATTTGAGTGCGATTTAATTGAAATTGAATTTGGAAGTAGTATTTGAATCATTTGCAGAGATTGATAATTGATCGGATGAATTTAATTTGGTTGATTGGACTTGATAGGTATACAATTTATCTGTTTTTGCACTTTCACTTTGTTTGGAACGACAATAATTGGTTTGAGTGTAGTAGTGCTAATTGCTGTCAATATTCCTCCAATTTCCATTGTATTAAGTTGAATTTGGTGGTTTATATGAATCGTTGATTATCCTGACATCATGAGACAAGGGAAGCAACGATTGCCATCCAACCGATTATTACAGTGGAACAGTATTCTCATTGATCTGATGCAGTTAAAGTAATTTTAAATCCATCTTGTTTCTTGGCGTTGAAATGGGTAATTCTTCATTGGGTTATGGAGATTACCTGCTTCTTCCAACACTGACATAGAGTTTCCCAGGTTTCTAAACTTGCTTTAATTGTTATTTTAATCTGCGCAAAGGATTTGATCTAGAGGTACTCTTCGATCTTACAAATTTCAACTGACTCATGAAATTTTATTTATAAACAAATTTTCTGTTTTATTTTTATATTGATAATTATATTATTAATCTGATGGAATAACACAATAATTGTATAAGATATACACAATTTCTGAAGTATTTGGCTTACGGTTATTCAAATACTTTGCATTAACACTTATAAAAATTTCATTATTAATTAATTATTAAATGTAACATAAAGGTAGAAAATTAAGCATTTATTATGAGTAAATACCGAACCAGGAGAAACCAATACAAGTAGTCAACAGTTTTTTAGTACGGACACCCTATTCCAAAACAATGTTGGATTGAGTACAAATATCTCATCGAGCACTTTGAGACATACAGCCCCTTTGATCTCGTTTCCTAAGGCAAATAGGTTTCACACTCAATCTCAATTTCAATTGCCAACCAAATTGGAATTACCATCACAATTGGGAAAAAGGTTGTAAACATTAATTTTATCAATATTTCAGATACACTCAATAAGGTTTTGGGAATAAGAAGGTGTTTCAATATGAATGGCAAAAGGTGAATGCCAAAGATTTCCCGAGTCCTGATAGATATCGAGTGGGATAAGAGCCTGGGATGGATCAATTGAAACGATCATTTGGTTTGGGATGGGAAGCTTACTCGAAGACATACCTCCCTTACAATAAACATTAGGCTCCTGAGGTGGCCAAATTCTTGCCAGGTACTAAAATGATGAGTAAATTGAGGTCCTGGAGAATATAATGTACGTCAAGATCTGGGTCAACATAGATATTAGTTTTAATTGAAGGGCAAAGGGAAGATGTTCAATGATCAAAGAGAGAATGGTGTTCCTGGGCCAGAGACTTATTAACCTCAAATTTCATTGATTGTTCCTAATCGATTTTCAGTAAGAAATACATCGAAGTGAAATTAGAAAATCTCCTAGGGGATAGGTGAGAAGAGGAGTCCATTTTCATCTTTGAGTTTCACTCCTGGACCTGGCAGATATGAGTAGAACTCGGCATTTGATAGGGTTTCCAAGAAGAGAGAATTTATAACGAAGCCAGGAGAGAAGAGACCATTCATATGATTGTAATTTAAAAATACACTTCATTTTAGTGGATACATGTAATTTATTGATTTACATGAAAAGAAAAGAAATCATTTCATTTTACCTATCTATTCTTTTAATAATTGATTTCTCAGTTCATATTCTAATAATTCATCATTCTCGACTGAATTTTTTGATATTGATTTTTTTCTCATAGGAGAAGGTTCAATAGGTTTCAAGATGTTCCTTGCAAATTCTAAGCCTTTTTATCGAACAGTTACTTCTTTTGGTTAGCTTTTGGAAATTTTCTATTTAAAGTGTCTATGCTCTGCTTTGACCTTTAGATATGTTAAGGTGATACATGCTCTGCAAATTCAAGCATCCTATCCATTTTCTCCTTTTGCTGCTGCCATTTCTCGATCGATAATGTGGGACCCAGTCCTTGTCCTGGATTTCTCAAAATGGGTTACAATTTCAATAGTTTATATTAGCTGAGAGTATAGGGTTTGTAGTTGAAAATGGAGTTTTTGTCATCTTTAATAGAAAAATTTTTGGATTGATTGTGAGAGTCTTGTTCTTCCTTTTTCCATTGCTCAAATATCATCAATTATTCCTACTGATGTCTTCTAATTAATTCACCCAATTCTCTCTATTAAATGAGATGCAACTCATGTAATTTCCTTTTCTGTTCCTCTGATAATTTTTCACTCAATCCATACTAATTCATATTAATTTTATGATAAAATAATATTAATTTGTTGTCTTATTTATTGTTCGAATATTATTAATTGCATGGTAAATCTAAGGAAGATCAGGAGATCAAGGAATAGTTTGAGAGGAAGGAAAGCATTCAACAAATATTACTCTATTTAAAATTGATCAATATATTTGTAAAAAAACTAATAAGTAAATAAATTTATATGCGTAAACATACTTCCCCCTATAGAAATTCAAAACCAGGATCTTCTTTAGGAAGAGTTCTCTTTAAACCAGAAAACCAGACCAGATACAACTCAAAAGAGAAGAAGACGACGAATAACTCTCCCATCAGATTAGTTTTGAATTCTAGGCACAATTCATTTGAATACGCTACAAAGCAACCATAAATGTAACAGACTATACTCCCTTCGTTGAGCAAAAAACATTTTCAACTTTAATATGTTATTGGGATTGGTGGTTTCGGAAAGGTTTGGAAAGTCACTTACAAATCACAATATTATGCCATGAAGGAAATGAGCAAGGCCTTAGTAATCTATAAAAGGAGTGTGGCTTCAGTTATCAATGAATTGCGATTATTACAAAACCTCAATCACTCATTTATTGTAAATGCAATTGCAGCCTTCCAAGATAAACAGAACATCTATTTAGTATTGGATTACTTACAGGGAGGAGATTTAAGATATCATCTGGGACGAAACAGAAGATTTAATGAAGAATAAACAAGTATAATTTGACCAATATAAGAGTTCATTGTTTGTTGTGTCCTTGTGGGTCTGGAATATTTACATTCTCGTCGCATTATTCACAGAGATCTTAAACCAGAAAATTTAGTCCTAGACTCCAAAGGCTATGTCAGAATTACAGATTTGGGAGTAGCAAGGAAATTGGACAATATGCAAATTGATACAAGTGGAACTCCAGGATATATGGCCCCAGAAGTCATGTGCGGTTTGGAACACGGTATACCAGCTGATTATTATTCCTTGGGAGTGATAGCATATGAATTAATGCTCGGGAAAAGGCCTTATTATGGGTAAAATCGAAAAGAAATCAGGGATGCTATTCTTGCTAAGTAGGCTCAAATCAAACAGAAATTAGAAGGTTGGTCTTTGGATGCTATTGATTTTATCAATAAGTTGATATAACGAAAGCCATCTCATAGATTAACAAATGTAAGAAATCATCCATGGCTTAGAGATTATCCTTGGGATAAACTAAATAATAAAGTCTTACAAGCACCTTATGTACCATTGAATAACGACAACTTCGATGTCTCTCAAATTCATTATGAAGATCAAGAAAATCAACTAATCATAAGTCAAACAGGCTTCTTGATCTCTCAAAACCTAAATGCTTTTGACGATTACTACTATGAACAAAATCTAAGAAGAAGATCTTCATTAAATCGAACATTTCTTATCAAATGAATTTTATTATCACGTTAAATATACATTATAAACCTATTATGCATTATTTCTACAATTTAAAATTATATTGTTAAATCAATTTATTAACCCTCAATTCTCCACTTTCTTGGTTAACCGTCTTCTATTAGTAGTTACTGTAGTCTTCTTCTAATTATAATATAACTCAAATATCTACTGATTAAAGACTTTCATCAATTGGCATCGTCTAATTCATTTACTTCAACTCATCCTCTAATCCTTTTAGTTTCTCTGCTGTTTCCTTGTGAATGTTCACTAAATTTTCATATTTGTTTTTCCAAGATTCCAATTCCAAAGTAATTGTATAACTATCAGTCTTCACCAACACTTCTTTAAGGCCTTCTATCTTATTTTTCAACTCGCTAATTTTATATATTTTAATATTAAAACTTTATTTTTTAATCTCTTTGATGATTTAGCATGTTCTCCTGTTCCCATTTCTATTTCCATTATTAAGTGGAATCTTTTTATTCTGAAAAAACAAATGGCGATTTTTATTAATCAACATGAGCTTTTTATTTTTTCAAATATGATTCCAGAAGATTTGTATGCTAATCGATTAGCTCATTTAATTAGATCATAGTAGCAATTTGAGATTGTAATGTAGATTCATAATATTGCGATATTTATTCAAATTTTTCACAACACTATTTATCGTTATTATCGATCTTGAGATTATTATTTTTCAAACGATCTTAAGATTACTTTCTCAGATAGCTCACCTAACCGAAAGCTTAAAAAAATGTATTTTAGAAATCATATGGTATTTTAGGCTTAAATGGACATTAAACTTTAGATTGTTGTTTTAAACTGAGTTAACAAGTCTAATCTGAAGAGCTGATTCGATTCATATATTTAATATTATCTTAGATTTTAAGTTCATCATGATTATTAGTTAGTCAGATATTATATTATAAATAAAAACGGAATTATATAGTATAAATTTTTCATCAAAAAACTAAAAATAAAATACATAACTTCATTGTTATGATATTTGTTTCTGATTGTTTCCTGACTATAGAAATCTAATATTATTTAATAACAGAAACAGAAAAAATAATCGCCAATTCTTTAATATATTTTAAAAATTTATTTAATAATTTTAATTTTAATTATATATTCTCCCTTTATACTATTTTACTCACTTCCCTTAATTCAAATAATTATCACTCATATTAGTCAATATATATTTATCTTATTGCTGTTATTGTTATTGTCTTGCTTATTTAAATTTTATTACAATCTTTCAAAATAATCGGCCTTGTATCCTTTGACTTGTATTCTAATTTTTATACTAAGTGTATTATACATCAGATGACATATTTGATAGCTAATTTCCATTTCAACCACCTTTTTATAATTCATTTAATAATTTAAAGATAGAATTTAAGATATATCTATCAGGACTCTTTAACCAATTCATAAATAATTAATTTATATATAATTTAATAGTATAATTTTTGATACTCATATATTTCTAGTGGTTAATGTTCCGTACTGATATTAGGAAATCTTAGAATTTTGATTTTCTTTGACAATTTCGTATGTTTCAACCTAAATTAAATAGAAATATTATTTACTCTAAAAGATCCATTTTTCTGTTTCTTAAAAGTATCGAGTTCAGCATTTGATAATATAAGCTATTCTTATTGTTTATGGTATTCTCTATTTAAATTAATAAATTAGGCCTTCCAAGAATCAACCTCTTGATTAAGCTGTGTAATTCTTTCATTGTAAGTTGTTACTTCTTATTGATTGATTAATTTAAACTTTTGATTCTCGCATTCATCTTATAATTATTTGATGCTCATTTTATTTGATTCTATCTCTTACAATTTAATTTTCAATAAATTGCTCAATCTCTCTATTTCTGTAGAATAAACTACGTTCTTTTATTCTAACTCTTTTAATTTGTGAGCTTCACTTAATTAGAACTAAGAAAATTGTTATCTAACTTTTTCGATTTCCTCATTCTTATTTCTCAATTGAACAGTCAATCTCTCAATTTCAGTGCTGAGTAAAGCAAACTTCTATTGATATTCCTTCAATTAAGTTATATCTTATAATTTGAATTTCAAATTTTCTAGTTCCTCATTTCTTTATCTCATTATTTATGACATTCTACTATTTTCATTTGCCAGTCTGTCTATTTCTTCAGTTTTGTGTTGGAGACTTTAATGTAATCTATCGATTTCTTGATTTTATAATCCAATTTTGTTTTCATAATCATCAACTTTGTAATGATCATTAAGAGTGATCTATAATTTGGCTATGCAATTTCTTAATTGATCATTTTCTTATAGTTTGATCATTAATGAATTATTGACTCTATCAAATTCCTAAGCAAGATTTTAATATTTGATTTCATAATCTGTATACTTTTGATGCTCTTATAACTAATTCTGATAAATCATTATTTATTATTTACATTTGTCTAATTCATCCTATTTAATTCTGATTCTCTGATTTAGGTTGTTAATTTCTTCATTTTATAATTTAGATCTGATTTCATACTCCTGATATTTGGAAGTATCCTATAGAGTCATTTGAAGTGTTTGAATAATGGATTACAGTTTAGAAATCTCCTCATTTTTGTTGAGCAATTCATTCATATATTTATCTGAAAGACTTTAATTCTCCCTGTATTAATTCTCAATGCTCTATTTGTAATTGATTTCTCTATTCTTCAGATCCTAATTTTCTGATTCAGAGTCTCTCAAACGTTTAGACAGAATCTCAATCTCTTTAATGTATGTTTATTTGGATTGATCATATTCTTCTGATTTCTGTTTAAGTAGTGCAGTAATTCTTTCAAGTTCAGTAGTCAATTAATTTTGTACTTATTACTATTGGATGTATGATTGTTCGTACTTTTTACTTTCAATTAAGGTCTTTTGCATTTACTGTAATTGGGATTGACTTTGAGAGACAAGTACATTTAATCTTTGGATTTCATTCTACCAATATTGTTCATTGTCCTAAGAACTCTTTTTAATTCTCTCATATTCAACTTGATTCTGTTGAATTGCCATAAATTATTGAGTCATTTGAGATACTTTGATCTTTAATTATTCTGATTCATTTGTAGTTTCTCTAAGGAGAGTATTTACTCTATTGAGTTCAATTTAATATTATTATAGATTGGTTTCTAATTGTTAGACTCTATGAGTGTCTTCAATATAGGTGACTTTCTCTTGACAAGTGCTTTTGAGTCTGTGGACTTCATTTGTAAGTTCTTGGATTTACTTTTCATAGAGGGAACACTTATTTTTATAAAACTCAAGTTCTTCTCTGGATGGCTCAACCACTTTAACTATCTCTTAGACCTTAATATTATATTAAGATTATGAGGGTTTCAATTGCTGGGTTTCCAATCTGATAGGTGGTTGAGTTTGTTGTTGGGGAATGGTTCTGGTGACATAGACAATATTGGGAGATGTCAAGAGATCCCTTGTATTGGATTAGGCCCTTTGAGATTTATGTGGATCTTGATTGGGTTCTTGGAATTATTGAGTTTGATAGTAGGATATCTGTTAATCCATGAAGTCGTTAAATATTTATTAATAAAATTATATGTTTATTTAATGTGATTCATTAATTTTAGTAGCCAAAATTGCAACAAAATATATCAATAAGTATATAAGTCATTTAAATTTGGAAGTACTTTACTTAAGAGTGTAAATTAGTTACAAAACTATAGAGTATTTACAAACTATTCTCATCTTTGTTTCAAAAAATGATAGTTTCTAATGATTTAAGAATCTTAGAATTACCATATGGTCATCTGATATAGTAAAAGTCATTTCTAAAAATGATTTAAGTACTTAAATCAAAACGTATATTTTCATATTTAATATGATAATCATTATTAAGGTTTGGTTTCTCCCATGTCTCCTGCACTTCTATTGGCTTTGTTTCTTGATTCGTAATACCCGAATTCGGATGGCAACCTATAACTGCCTGGGGCTGGTGTTCCAGCTGATGCAAAGGTTCATAATAATCATAGTACCTTTGCCGACTGATCCTGTTCTTCTGGATTCCTTTGGAAAACTCCTAACATCGTCGAAGAGTGAAATTTTGAAATAAAATAATGTCCATCCTTTTGAATTCCTGTCTTGTCTACTGGGTAAGTTCCTGGTCCAGGAGCATACAAGTTAGTGGCTGTTCTAATAAGTTATTGGATGTTTACAAAAATCCTTAACAAATCTCCTAGAATTCTTGGGATTGAACAAGGTGGCGCAAGAGTTATTGTATTTTGATATGGGATACTTGCCAACTGGATTCACAGCTGGTAGTGATTCGTAAGTTCCTGGTCCTGGGATCTCTTTGCCAGTTAAAACCATAAAATTGGTCTTGGGTCTTTGTCTCATTGTGTAACGTACGTCGCTCAAGGTTGAACCCAAATCATAGGTTCCAGGAGCTACGATGATATACGGTAAATCTACCTGGAGTCTTTGAATTTAAATTTCCTAGAATTCCTGTGCTTGCCATCTTCTCTCTACTCATGCCAAATTTATTTCCCTTCCCCTTCTTTTGATTGACGTCAACATCACTTGTAATATTGTATTATTATGGAGATGGAGTTGTAAAGGCTACTTTTGTAAAATCAGTTCTTTTATAAATATTTAAATCTTTTTACTTTGTTCCTTTGCCTATTCCAGCCGATCGCTTATCAATCTGAGTTGGTAAGTCATAGAAAGCCTTCCCACAACTAATTTTAAATTCACATTCCATTACTTAACAGGATTTGCAAGACTGCCAAATCTGTCTGATTTAGAAAATGTCCATAAGTTTTTAGCAGTACTCTGATTGAGTGGTGATCCACAAATTTGCTAACAAGTTGAAACAGTTATTGACATGATAAATAAATTAATTATTAAATAAGAATATATTCATATCATTATATGTATAATTCTAATAAACACTCTGATCTATTACAATCTTTAAATAATATACAAAGTAGTTTTCATAAATCATTAAAGAATTGCAAAATGAATATTTAGAATTTCTTATAAATTTCAGTGCAAATTAACTAAAAGAAATGTGATATTATTAATTGTTTTAGAAATCCATTCTGTTACATAATAATATTTAAGTTTAATATCCGTCATTAAATTTTATTTTATGAATAAATATAAATCACAAATTTCAATGATATCCAATAACTCACAAATCCCAACATCAACCATAAGACAAAACATGCCAATATGCTTTCTGCAAAATAAAACAAAAATTAAAAGAACCCATGCATATTCACAAAGTAATAATAAAAGAAGATAAATCCGAAGATGTATATGATACATTGTCCTCCATTGATGAATGATATCCATTGCCAATTATAATTGCCCTGATTCAATTGCTTATAAGTTTGGATAATAGATAGACAACCCACTATAATCAATAATTGAATGTAGGAAAAGATCAACAACGTGTATTACTCAAATTATTGATCACTCCATGTACTTTCCAAAATGTAATACAGCTCCATAATGATCGATCTATAACTTAAATGTTTCAATATACATAAAAGGCACAATTCCATACAAGCATCCACTTGATAGGAACTAATAATTAGAGATGAGCACCTTCTTCTTCAACCTTTTTTCGAACAACTCGTCTATGGTTCTCAGTCGACCTGAAACGCCTCCTATCAAAGTTAAGGGCAAGTACACTACTGTTAGAATGAATCCAACTGAAAATACTGCTGTAAATGAGAAGGTGGATGTTGTTCCGAACAAAAATGAAAGCACATCAATAATAAAAAGAATTGACATTGCAGATATCGGAAAAAGGGCTGCTGCTATGAACAAATTCAGTAACCAACTCTTGCCTCCATAAAACTTATAGAACTTCCCCGTATAATACCCATTGATTACTAAACAAATTAATAACACATTCAATTACATCCGCCAAAACTATATATGATTATTCCTGCTGATTTTATAGACCCCTTATGAGTCTCAAACAAATAAAATGACCCCAATATTAACAAAATCAGAATTGTTATCAAGAAATGAATGCCTGTTCCAAGTAAAGCAGAAAACACTATGCGGTTGGTTGGAGGCATCAAAGATTCAATTTTGATTGCCTTCCAGCCTTGAGGTTCAATCTCATTCTCTTCATCAGGGATATTGCTGTAATCATTTAATATTGATCTCCTCAACACTTGGCTAACTATTATGACTAACACTAATATTAAGATGCTTTTGAATATTAACAAATTCCACTTGACACTGTGATCATGGACGACCATCGTCTCAATATACTATTTGATCTAGACTGTATAGTAGAATCCAATCTCCTTTTTCTCATCTTATGAATTTATTGATATAAAATCTGTCTCATTCTTTGTGATATTAGCATACATCAATCGAGAGTCGTTCGACACATATAGATTAAATGTGATCCTATTCTTTAGATAATATTGCCCATCATAAAATCTGCCCACTACATCATGCATTATAAAATCAGCCAAATAAAACTCTATCATATATTCTTAATCTATTGCATCAATCCATTTCCTCATTTCCATTTTTGTAAAATTTCTGTCGCATACCTGTTTATCCTCTATTTTCTCTTTTGAATTGAACTTGTAAACTGAAGTCATCTATTTATCACCAGATAATGATTGTCCCAAGGATTCAATCACTTCCTCAAAATCACTCGGCTTACAATACGGCAACTCGTAATACGTGTAAGTCTCTGAAGGATTATCTTTAGGTCTTATCGTATTAACATATATCTCAATTGAATTACAGAAAGTAATTAGACATAATAAAACAATAATCATTTAACTAATTAATATTTTTTGAGAATTTAGAGTAGTTCAATTTAAAGTATTGGTTTTTGTAGATAATCGCATAACCCAGAATGTTCAAATTACATTAAGTTACCCTTTGTATCGTAAGCTGTACAAATTACAATTGCTGACTTCTTGCATCCCATCGACATTATCTAATATAGACAAGTAAACTTACCTCTTTCGTAGTCTCAAATCCATTCAATCCTGGTAATTCTATGTCCATAAATATGATATCATAAAATGGACAAGAGGTTTGCTGTTTTTCCTTCACTCTTTGGATTGCCTAATAACCGTCATATGCCTAATCACATTATATTGCAAAACGATTTAAAGTAGCTTTGAGAGCAATCTGATTAAAAATCTAATCGTCAACTATCAAAATCTTTTTACAAGTAGAGTTGCATTCATGTAATTATAAGGTGGATATTTTAAATGAAAATGTCTTATTTATTATTATTTACCTTGGACTTTCAAAAGATTTAAATTAAAAATAATTTGATTAAGGTATGATTATTCGTTCACTGTGATCCTCAATTACGTTTGGACTTTCATATGACTTCAAACCTTCAGACTTTTATACGAGCTTTTCTGAATTCTCATACTGATTAGTGTTATCCTAATAGCAATATTTTCTAACAATAAAATTGTCTTCTTGTTACTCGGATTAAGATTTATTCCTAGTCATAAATCCACCAGTATTGGATTGATTTCTTGTTTATTCCTTTTAAAACATTTCATCTTAGTCCTTTTCGTATATTTAATCATATTAATCTTCATTAATTCGATCCTATCCTCTAACCAAAATTTAATTTTATTACTTTTTAAACATTAGATCCTATTCCTTATCCAAAATGTAATCCTATTCTTTATTGAATATTTAAATTTAATCTTTTTATAATATTGAATCCTATTCCTTTTTATTTATTCGATCCTGAATCAAAAAGCTTATGCTGTTACCATCAACCGAATTCGATAATACTTCTACATTATTGTTCTCTTCAATTAAACCTGATGCTAATCTGGCTGCTAAATTTAATCCAAATCCTAGTTCTGGATGAATCATCAAGCCATAACAGCTGTCAAGTTCTTGACTTTTGAGCATTATTTAATTAAATGAAAATTGCTTCTTTCTGTTCTCTTGCACTGAATTATTTTCTACAATTACCTAAATGGTTAAATCATCTTTAGCCAGAAAGGTTAGACCCACCTCTCCTCCCTTTATAATGTTATTACATTAATGATTTAGAATGTTTAACAACACTTAGACTATTCGCAATTTGTCTGAATTGAAATACCTATCGGACAGACTTGATGAAAATCTGATTTAAAATTAGATCTTCTTTTGAAATATATAAGGAATAAACACTTATTCAATCTCATCTATTAAGTCATTGATCTAGAATCTGCAGAAAAAATATGCAAACTCATTAAGTTGGTATGATAAAAAATCCAAAATATTGTTAATTTAGTATTGAAGAAAAGAAGTCGAACACTTGAGCAATTCTAATCCTTCAGTAACTTCTTATTCTTATTCTTTAGTTACGTCACTAACAATTCTTAAGTATTGTTGACTCAAATTGAGAGGAGTTCTTAATTGAAACAGTTATTTTTTAAGGAGATGACAGAATTATTAATTTTTAAGTTCAACCTTTTGGAATTTTTGTTTATAGGTGACATCTTATATAATTAACACCAAAACAGGTTGATTCATTTAATCTCCAAAGATCTGTATATCATTTTATAGAATGGAATCTAATTGTTAATTAGACATACGTGTTTGTATGATCTTAAGTTTCAAGGATTTGTTTGATTCTAAAGAAAGGTTGAAATGATATTGATTTTAATTATTTTGTGAGACTCGAGAATCAT
Organism: Paramecium tetraurelia; assembly: GCF_000165425.1. NCBI lineage: Eukaryota > Ciliophora > Oligohymenophorea > Peniculida > Parameciidae > Paramecium > Paramecium tetraurelia. The sequence goes on along the minus strand of NW_001798982.1, from coordinate 210,188 downwards.
CAATACTGCTTTTCTCTCCATCATAGGTGCCTTAATGAAGTTAATACAAATATTTGTTCTAATTCAGTAGCACGTCAAAAATATCAACTTAAACCTTATTTTATTACGCCTTTTTTATTATTTCTTCCAAGACTTGTTGATTCATTTCAGTTTTTCTGTTATTTTAAGATTGTTGATTAAGTGTACAATTATCCATATTGATAATTTGATTTCTTAAACAATCTTTAAGTTTTGGCAGTATTAACTCTTCATTCTTGCATTACAATAATTTAACGCATTTTTTGTTGACAAAATGCAATTTCTATTATTTATTTAGAATAATTATTCCATCTGGTATTATTTGCAAAATTTTGGCTAAGGAAAATCTAAATTACGAGTCTGATTTATCTAAATCAATAGATTCCTTTTATTTAACGATGGAAGACAAATCATTGTAGGATTGAGGTTTGTTGGAGTGAATGCTAAGGTTCCTAAGCTTCAGTTTGTCTTTGAGCTATTCATTAAAATGGCTAAATTCATTTTATTTTTATTTTGAAAATTTAATATCACGTATATGTCGATCTGTTTGTTCATCATCATTCAGTTGTTAAGTTAAGCGAATTTTAGCAGAAACTAGAGATTTCTCACCTGCAAAATTAGCAATTACAAAAACCAGTATGATTATTACACTTTCTAAAATTGTATAATCAAAGTTAATAAAAACAATTGAGAATAGTCTCAACACAATGTAACATGGATAAAATAACATGAGCAATTGATATGAGATTTATTTAGACACAATTTCTTTAATAATATATGTATTGGTTGCTATGAACAGTGTGTTAGTATAATGAGAAAAAGGATTAAAAACTTGGTAATAGAGTAGATTTATTTCAGTGTAGATAACAGTATCAACAAGGATTAGTAATAGCATCGCTAATAGTTTACTTGAATTTAAATTTTTTCTAAATTGCAGTAACAATCCTAATTTAATGAGGATCGACGCAGAAGACAATCCTATGATAATAATGTATTGATCTTATTAGAAAATGATGCATAACGTTATCCACCATATGCATTACATTCCTTCTAAAATTAAAATTATGTTCGTATTCATTATTAATATTAAATATTTCTAGCAAAAAATATTCTGAATAATCAATCATTAAGTTGAAAAAATTACTGAACCGACGAAAATAAGGGCTTTAAGAAGTTCGAAGTATTATATAATAAATAAAAAGATCAAAAAAAATTCCTTTTAATTTAAAAGAGTTACTTCAACACTACTTCCAATTCGTCCTACTTTACAGGTTTTGGAAGAAAAGTGGAGATCCCAACTTTTTGTCCTTCAATAAAATTTTCCTAAGTATCGTAGGCCGAACAAATGACGATCATTGATTGCTACTTCGTCAATTCGTTGATCTATAATAGAACTAAGGAATCTTACTTGTTTACTAGTTTGAAAACCATTGATGCCAGGCATTTCAATATCCATGAATATTAATTTATAAGTAGAACAATGTTCCGAAAATTTTGCTTTCACTTTTTCAATTGCTTATAACCCATCGAATGCTTGATCTGCTTCCAACTGGTAATGTTTGAGCATCAATTTGAGTGCTATTTGATTAAATGGAATATCATCAACAATCAAAACATGAACACACTTATCACACATTGAAGTTGACTTTTGAATTGTATCTGTACGCAAAATGTTTTTATATGAAGAAATGAATTTATGAGAGAAGTACTCAGGACTTATAGGTAAAGATATCTAAGGTTGTTTAGCATAATCATTTAATTGAGGAGTATTCAAAGATGATTCTGATTCATAGACATAATTCTCCTAAAATTAACTATCTTAATTCATAGCCTTAATTAGCAATCTATCATCAAATTTTCTTTCACTTAATGTTCCCTAAATACCTGATTAATTGAATCTTCCTGTCAATTAGGATACTAAGTTAGATTAAAATTAATCATTTGAAGCATTTATGAGATTCTAAACTTAAAATTAGACCTTTGTTCCTTGGTTTTTAATTGAACTGATGAACAATTAATTATTATTTTATTCAACCAATCCTTCTACCAATCTAGCTGCAATATTTAAGCCTAATCCTGCCTTTTAAGTAACTTGTTGAGTTTTTAATCTTGCACCAAATTCCAAATTACCATTCAAACTATTTTGAATCAAGGTTAACTTATCATCTTCAATTCCAATACCATTATCCTTCACTTATATTTTAATATAGTATTATCTACTTTACTTGATAGTGAGTTTAACCTTCCCTCCCTCTTTTGTATATTTGGCAGCATTATTTAATAAATTAACCAGTATCTATAGAATTCGTTATTTGTCATTAGAAATGATTGCTTCTCTCAAAGACTGTTTAACTTTAATACTGAATCTGATTTATTTGTGTCTCATTTATATTTTATAGAGATTCTCGATTTCTTGGATGATCTAATTGATGGTGAATTTATTTATGCGATACGAGAACGAGTATGATTATATGGCAGCATAATCAAGTATATCATTAATCTGATGGATCAATAGGGTAATAGAGCACATGGCTATATCAATATATTCTAACACAGACTTTTCTATGACTTAATTCTTGATAAGGCTTAACATATGTTAACATGAATTCAATGGAGTTCTTAATTCATGAGAGAATGATTTGATAAGACTATGGTGAATAATTTATTCATCCTTCATTTATTGATACTTGTGTTTACTAGTAATATTCTTAATCATGATGAGAAGGACTGGTATTTCTGCATCATTACTAATTTAGATGTTCAATTTACTGGAACACTTATTTTATGATGGAAGAGATATGTATTCTTACTGTTGACCAGTCATGAATGTTGGGATGATGACCAATTTGAGTTTCTTTTAATTGATTTTATTCAGTGATTCAGTTTCCATTAACCATTCGTATATAAACACCTACTATTGGAATGTCAATTAATCAGTTTTTGAATCTTCTTAACTACATGGCTCTGCTTTTTAATCTATAATTCCATAGTATTTTTAAGGGTAGAGCATAATATCTAGAACGTCTGCTTTTCTGTTTTCCTTCTGTAATTTCTTAACTATCCTTTGGAGAGTGTATTAATTAATTTACTTATTTTGTTTTGGGGTTTACAAAAAGTTAGAGACTTCACTTTCATTGTCTGACATTTTGGCATCGTTAACACATATCTTTATCTTCTCCAACACTTGATCCCCTCCTTAACATTCCAATAGTTTTTCACATTTATTATTCATATAACTGACTTATTAGAATTGATTCAATATCAAAATGCCTTATGGAAATATATTGATAAGGTTTTAGTAAAATATGTGTAACTATAAATCTGATTTTTCAGAACTAGAACCCTTGTTATTCTTGTTGGATTTTGATAAATTGGTTAAATTTGATAATAATCCCATTTTCGAATCGCTTTGTTGGTCTTTCATCAAAATGCTTTAACTTTTCAGTGGTGTTTGGATCAGTGAGGCTCTGCTTAAGGATTTTAGTAAAGATTGTTGCAGATAATGAGGCGATTCCTTCTCTTCCACTATTTTCAATTATAATTCTGGCACTCTGGCATTTATTTTAGGTTTGACTTTTTCTTAGTTATTGTTCACATGAATTCGCTCAATTTATTAATCTGTTGTTAACAAATATTAAACTAAAACAATGATTATTATTAATAGGCTTTCTAGGGAATAATAACTAAAAGTAATAAATATGATGGAGATTAGTCTTAATATAATATAAAATGGAAGTCCCAACTTACAAATCTAACTCCACTTTTAAACTGCAAATTTCAAATATGAATTGTAAGTAACAATTATTAATAAACTGTTTGAGAAGATGCCCAATGAGTAATCATTCTGAAATAGCAGCAAAGATTCAATATACGTCACGTAGTAAAAAAGAGATACTATATGCACAAATAAAAACAAACCATAATTTCTGGCGATCAATATTTATTATAAAACCCTCATGGTGACACACACTATTTGTAAATAAAACACTATGTAGTCATTTGGTTAGATCAAATATAAAGCCATTATCATCCACCACAAACTTTGGAGAATATTGGCAATCAATATTATATGAGTTGCAAGTACTTTGAATAGTTTCATGAAGTAATAAATATGTCTCTATTTATTAAACAAATTAAATTACTGAGAGTTTTAAAAAAATTAGGATTTTTGTTATAAACCAAAATATTTAATTAAGGATTCAAAATTTAAGAATAAGGGATCAAAATGTTAATTTTGAGTCAGATAATAAAAACTGTTCCTTTATTAATAATTATTAATTCTTTAGTAAAAACATACATAGATTAAAACTTTGTTCAAATTTTGAATAAATACTTTTTTAGGATTTTATCTAACTCTTTCTTATTTACAGGTTTTGGCAAGAATTCAGTTATTCCTACTTGTTGGGCACAATTATAATTTTCAAGAGTATCGTACGCAGAACACATAACGATTATTGATTGGACACCAGGCATTTACGAGATCTAATTATATAAAGAAGTACTCTTACAATTTTAGAAGTCTAAAAACCGTTTTAACCTGGCATTTCAATATCCATGAATATCAATCTATAGAACTTGCAGTGTTTGGTCAATTTCTACTTCACCATCTCAACGGCTTGGTACCCATCAAAAGCAGACTCGGCGTTTATTTTGAAATAATTTAATGTCTAAATGAATGCAATTTGATTGAATGGTATGTCATCAACTATTAGGATTTATGAGCAACTTTCACAATTGTTATTGGCATTTATTTAAAAAGATAATATTGAACTCTGTTTTTTATTCTTTTGAGTAAGATTATCTTTGAAAAGATAAGAACTTATCGGAATAACCACTGAACTTTGTTGGTCGTCCTTGATTCTGGGACTTTCTAATTGTTCTTTAAGGATGGTTGATTCATTCTGGGGACTTTCAAATTTCTAGTGCAGACCTTTCATCAAGGATTCTGATTTTGGGATAAGATGGGAGGAGGAGGCAGGAGACAATATTTCAAATCTACCAGTGATATTACTTTGTTATGGAGATAGTAAGCATTCCTAATTCATGATTTCTTAGTTTTAAAATAGAAAAGAAACTTGGGTTCCACTTTTGGTATTTGAGTTGATGTCCAAGTATGTTTTATTATAGGTTAATCCTTTGATGATTTTCCCAGCTATCTTCAAACCAAATCCAAGGCCAGAATCTTAACATATTTAGGAGGAGGGCTTACAGAAGGATTTTCTAAGCTATTCCAACTTATTCGATTAGATTCCAATTCCGTTATCTCGAACAGACACTTCGATTAAATTGCCTTTCATTTGTCTAAATAGTATAAGAATCTCACCACCAGGCTTTGTAAATTTACAAGAGTTATTTAATAAGTTAACCAAGACTTGCATAATTCTTTGTTTGTCATTGATGAAAAATTGATTTTATAAAGATTAATCATATTAGATTTCTAGTTTGATATTTTTATAACTTACTTGTTGATCATACAACTCATGGATCTCTTAAATAAAATCCTTGATACAAAAAGAAGTTGTATGATAAGAGAAAGTCTTTGATTACATAGCAGCAAAATCTAAAATATCATTTATTTAGTAGATTAATAATTTAATTGAACTTTATGCTGTGTTTAGGTATTGCTCTATACGTTCATCTTTTGAGACCTCCTTGATCAGATTCAGCATATACTAACAACTATTCAAAGGAGTTCTCAATTCATGTGAAAAGGACTTCAAGAGTGAGTTGTTAATTAATCTCTCCTTTTTCAATTCCCTCACTCTATTCTTATGTGTGGTATTCTTAATTAGGATCAAAAGAATTGGTTGAGGCATATCGTTCGTATTCTACTTTTTTGAATTGGTCAAACCATTCTATGAGATGGCTTCCTATTAACTCAACGTCATTGAAGTTTAAACCAAAATAAACTTAAGCTTCTTAGATTGATCACACTTCTCCTTATCAATTGAGCCTTCAAAGCAAAAAGTGTGTTCCTATAATTGAGAAGGATCAGAAAAATAAATTGAACCAGAACTACTTCTCTCTTGTTCAAATGACCCGTTCTATCCCGAAAACAAGGCCTAGATGTATTTGTTCGGATTCAATAAGACATCAAAAATATCTAATTCCTGAGAATTCTACTTATAAATTCTGATTATTTCTTCCAAAACTCTTTATGTCAATTTACATCTTGTTTTTGTTATCGATTAAACATCCTCTGGTAAATCGCAATTAGCCAGACACCTTTTGATGTATTCTAGCACTCTTTCTTTCCCATCACATTCCAATAGCTTTTCACATTTTGAACTAATGAATTGAATTTGCTAAAACTTATTTAACATTATAACTCCTTCTGGCAAAACGTTGACAAGATTCTAATAGAAATTTTATAGTTAAGAGTCATTTCTGTCGACTACTAAATGTGAATATTAGCTTTTGAAGCCTGGTCTAAGTTTAGAATGAAATGTAGGAATGGGAGCACTTTCTTCCCTGTAAGAGTCTTTGATGTTAATTTAGATACTATTTCTGGGTTATGAGTTTTTGTCAGGTTAGAGGATGAGTTTATTTGAATTTTAAGTGAGGCGCTTTTCTTATTTGGGTTACGATTAATGCATAGAGACAGAACAATTTTATAAGGACTGGTCTAATTTTGGATGAGATTGTGTTTAATGCATAGCGTCATCCTATTTTGAAAAGTACACAAATAAAAACAAGGCCATCAAAGTAGTAGCTTCACAGAGTTGGATATCAAACTATATGAATATTAGGGAGATCAATCTTATTAGGATATAAGTAGGAAATGCAAATCTTGAGAGCAGATCCAGTTACTAATGTTTTATTAGTGTTTGGGCCTCGATGTAATTTAGAAGGATGACTAAAGTGTTGATATGATTTAAATATAAATTCTGGCTTTCAAAGTTAATATTGGCCTCAGTGTAGCAAACATTATTGGCTAAAGTAGTTAAGAGAATAAATCGGTCGTACTTCTAGTGTTTTTTTAAGTATATTATAGAGGCAAGTAACCTTGTTGTTAAGCATAATGAACACAAAAAATAATATGTGTAATTTGATGACTTTTTAATAAATTACATTTCGACAATCCACCAGATGTTTTAAATAACTTGTATAAGGAAAATGTATTTATGATTCATTATCCGGGCTTATCCTAATATTGATTTTATTTTATTTAAATATGTGAAAATTCTTTACAAATAGCAAATACAGTATTATACTTATTATTAATTAGCTCATACAGATCTAATTTAATCAGATAAATTATTATTTAAATTGATTAATTTATACTTTTCGTACACGCCCATTTACATGCTACCTTAATAACAATCTAAAATAAGTGGAGAAATAATAAAAAATATATCATATCAAACTAAATTGTCTTAAAATCCGTTCCAAGTCTTTTTAGTGAACAGGTTTTGGTAAGAACTCAGATATTCCCACCTCCTCTCCCTCCCTAAAGTTCTCTTCCGTATCATAAGCTGAACACATCACAATCTCAGTAGAGGCTTATGTAATTTCAAGTATCTAATATATAATAAATAAATTTGATTACTTCTCTTGTTGCTTAGAATCCATTAATTCCTGGCATTTCAATGTCCATAAAAATCAAAGCATAATATTGACAGTGCTTTAATGTTTATTTCTTAACCATCTCTATGGCTTAATATCCATCATATGCTTAATCTGCCTATATTTTATAATAATGTAGCAATAATGCCTTCAGTGCTATCTAATTGAATGGGACATCATCCACAATTAAAACTTGAATGCATTGAGTGCACAATTAGCAAGTGCGACTTTAGGTTTGAGATTTGTATCTAAAATAATCAGGACTTATTGGTAATTCTATATTATATACAGCATTGTCGACCATTTCAAGGGAACTCTCAGTCTAACTTGCTGGCATTAATTTGTAGAATCTACTCTTTGTGTTTTTACTCTGTTTAGAGGGAGACATCTGTTCAAGACTTTTAGAATTCTCTGAATATTATCTTAACAAACTCTAACCTCCCTGTTCTAATTGACTAGGTTCATTTTATGAGATCATTTATTTATAAGTGTTATGTTTGTTAGTGTATTCAGAGATCATCGGATTTCTTAGAGTTTCGTCTCTGAAGGACATTTGGTATTCTATTTTAAAATATATTTTAGTTCCTTAATTTTTGTGTTTGGAATTGATTTCTAGAGTGCCATCATACTTTTAAACTAATCCTTCGACTATTCTGGCAGAAATATTTAATCCTAATCCTAGACTCTTCTTAATTCTTGAACGATGAAGACTCTTTCCCATAGAGCTGGTCAGAACCTTTCTTAAGGTTGACAGTTATTCAGTTCCAATGCCAATGCCTGAGTCTTTCACTTAAATTTTGATAAGGTGATTTTCAACTGGTTTGATAGATAGTACTATTTTACCTCCTTGAGGAGTAAATTTACTAGAGTTGTTTAGCAAATTGATAAGTACCTGCATGATCCTTTATTTGTCAGATCGTATATTCAAATTGTTCACTCTATCATCTATTTTGATATTAAATTCTATTTTCTTAGATTCCAATTAACCGTTATAAATATATTTAATATCTTCTATCAACTCTTACATGTTAAATAGAGTATATCTATATTTAAAAGTATTCGATTACATAGCTGCATAATCTAAAATGTCATTTATTTAATGAATAAGAAAGATAATTGAAACATGAGCTATTTCAACACAAACTTACAATTTTTAATCCTGTATCCTATCCTTAATGATCAGTAACATATCCTAACAACTATTTAACGGTGTTTTCAACTCATGAGAAAAGGATTTTAGTAGTGAATTATGAGTCTCTTTTTCCTTATTCATCTGCTCAATTTTGTGTTTCTTAGTTATATTCTTGATTTTGATAACAATGATAGGCTGAACTGCATCTATGTTGGTAGCCTTGTTAATGAGGACCTTCTGTAATGAGGGTTAAGAAAGTTAATCCTGCTAAGAAGAAGTCATATAGGTGGGAATAATTACGATTCTTAACTTCTTAAGAGGGCACCCCTCTTGATTCATGATGTGTTCATAAGTAACAACATCTTTCCTTTGGACAAATGTCTCATTGAATGATTCGGACATACTACTCCTCTAATCAAATTCATAGTTTGGAGAAACTGTTTAATACAGTGAATTTAAGTAGTTTTGAGGATGCAAAAAGGCATCAAAGATATTTAACTCTTATTGATTGTTCCGATGTTACTTTAGAATTCGTTCAAATGTTGCCTTATTCATCTAAGCCTAAGATCGAGGAGGAATGGATGTTAAAGGTGATTCATCTTCTTCTAATAAAGAATTCTCTAGTATAATTTTTTTGATGCTGTCCAACACTTTATCAGTTCCTCTTTATCCTAGTAATTTTTCACACTTATTGTTCATAAAGGTTACTTTTTAATTTTAATTCAATATTATTACTCCTGCAGAGAAAATACTATTTATTAAATTCTAGAAAAATGTGTGAAGAGGCTGATCTGCTTTATCCACACTAACAATTGAAATTTTTTTATTAAAACTCTTTTTCTTCTGCATTGATGGAAATTAGTTCCTTATATTGTCTTCGGTTGTATAAGGTTTATTATTTAAAGGAATGCTGGAAAAGACTTCTTGTTTCTCCTAAGGTTATTGTGAATAATGAGTCCTGCTTTTTTTGAAGGATGCTCCAAACGACTGTCTTCTGGAATCTTATTGAACAAATGTCATAAATTGAGAATTGAAATTATGTTGATCACTTAAATTAAGTTACTTTGTAGCACTTTAGGTTCCATCGATCTTAGACATTATCAAGTCTTGGGTAACGAGGCATAAAAATATCAGATTGATGAGACAGCTTTCCAATATTGTATAATTGGATTAAATGAATGTGATGGAAAGCGTTCTTAGAATTGAATAAACTGGAAATCCTAATTTTGATATAATTTGAATATTCTGCTATTAATCTGTGTTTGCATAACAATAGTTGGCTATAATCATGATTGAATTTGAATGATTAACAAAGGGATTATTCATCGGCATTCTTATACTTACTTCCGTATACAAACAATTAAGGAGCAAATATAAAATTTGATATAGGAGTGTTTCCTTCACCCATTTCTCCAATACAATTAGAATTATCCGAATAATGATGATTGCTATAGATAGACCACAAATGAAATATTCATTAGGATCATAAAAAACCAATGACCCGATAATCCACCAGATGTTTTGGATGATTTGTGTATAAAACAGTATTTAATAATTCATAAATTAATATAAACATATTCGATTCATCTTTATAGAAAAGGGTAAAAACATCATTTAACAATATAAACTATATTATTCTGTTTATTTTGATTTCTAATTTTCTAAATTTATAAATTAGCCCCAAAATGCTGAAAATACAGGTTTTATCCTCTTGAAGTAATAAGTAACAATACAGTTTAATGAACTAAATATATTAGAAATGTGAATTTCAGAAATACAAATAATAAAAGTTAGAACACAAAAGTGATGGCAAATTAATATATAAATTAATATGATAAATTAATAGAATGTTAATCTATAAAGCAATGTTAAGATTCAATCCATATTAGGCTTCATACCAGCTCTGGTGTTTTAGCATATACTTGAAAATTAGATCAAGGGAATTAAACAGCATGTTCCAGAAATCCAGTCATTCAAGAGTGTCATCATGTTTGCAGATATTTGTGGATTCACAAACTTAACAGAACAACTCTCTAAAATAGGACCGGAGGGATCAGAAGTGATAGCATTTGCAATCAATAGATACATGGAATTATTGATTAAATCAATATCCAAAAGTGGAGGTGACATTTTCAAATTTGCAGGCGATGCTATTATAGTAGTATGGCCACCTCCAACAGGATAAAATGATAAAGGCGAGTAACTCAAAATCCTACTGCGATAAGGAATATAAAGTGCCTTAGATATTTAGGCTAAATTAAATGATACCTTCATCCTAGAGAATATAAAATTATCTGTCAAAATAGGATTTGGAGTAGGAGATATCAACATCTTATATGTAGGAGGAGTGTTCAATAGGAATGAATTTCTAGCAACAGGTTAGGCTTTGATCTAGGCATTTGAGAGTGAACATTGTGCCACTAAAGGAGGCTAAGTGATAATATCCAAGGATGTATTCGATATGGTGGGATAGTATTATAATTGTATAAAAGTGGAGGATCGTTAGTCTTACTTTGTGAACTTCAATAAAGGAGCTAAGGTATAGAATATTTCAAATGCTCTCTTAATTAAGAGTAACATTAGTGCTCAATCATTCGAATCAATTAAGAGTCAATTAATACGATACATTCCTGCTGCCTTATAGTAATACATCTTTGTAAGTATTCGTATAAATTTAGGTAGATTAGGAAAAATGGAGTTCTGAATTAAGAATATTAACAATAATGTTTATCAATTTGAGTATTGATTTGTCAGCAGCTCTCACTTCTAATGGGTTAAGTCATATTTAATAAGTTGTAGAAACAGTATAAAAATCAATATATGCATTCTAAGGATCTCTCAATAAAATCTTAATGGATGACAAGGGATCAACATTGATTGTAGTATTTGGTCTACCTCCTATGGCTAAATAGGATGATCCTGCCAGAGCTGTGATGACTGCTATAACAATGAAATCGGAATTAGATGCAATCAATTGTGGATGTAAAATTGGCATATCAACTGGATGCACTTTTGCTGGTGTAGTCGGAACTAGTGGTTCTAGAAGAGAGTATTAAAAATATCAATTTTATCTATAGATACTCAGTTATAGGAGATGCTGTTAATCTTGCAGCTAGACTCATGTAAATTGCATGTAAAGATGATCAACATTCCATTTTACTTGATGTTGAAACATCAAAGGAAGCTTCATATAAAATGAACATTTCTTTTTATAAATCAGTTATGGTTAAAGGAAAAGCAGACTAAGTCAATATCTATTACCCAGAAATCAATTTGGAGTTGAATAAAATTAGAATTCATAACCCTTTCTTTCCAAGGCTTCTCGATAATTATTTATTTGATATTAGTAATTTAAGACTAATCTAAAGAAGAATTCAATAATTTCAACTACAAAATGAATCGAATGTATTATTGAAAGTTTCTGGAAATTAAGGATCTGGGAAATCCTATTCTGTTAAACAAAGCATTGACTTATTTTAGGAGAATTTTCACTTTGTATAGATTAGATTGTGTTCCTTTTTGCAGAAGGAACAATAATATTTGTATGCTATCAAAATTATATTCCAACATTTCCTGAAGTAGATAGCCATCAAATAAAATAAAGTGTATGACATTTAGTTATTCAATGAAATTTTCAATTAACAATAAGATCAACTCATATAACTCTTTGACTTTCAACCGATTAGTTAAATCTAACTATTTGATAATCAATTTAAAAATACAAACGATTCTTAAGAAACCTTAGATATTCAACTAGTCAAAGAAGGTCTAGATTTATTATTCAAGAAATTTCAATCTATCACCAACAATCATAAGTAAATCTTCGTTCTAGATGATGGACATAACATTGATGAAGAATCCCTAAAAATCATTAGACACTTTATGAAACACAATTAATTTATCCTGCTCATATTTATATTCAGACACGATTACTTTGAGCAATTCTAATTTCAAGAATAACACCAAACTCAAATTCAAATGATTGAAGAGGGATTCGAATCAATAAAGTCAAAATTAAATGATCTCAGCAATTTTGAACACATAAGTTTCAACAATATTTCATTAAATGACTATTAGGTTTTGTTATCTGATTTATTTCGTATCAATAAGATTAGATGTTCAAAGAATCAAGAACCATCCAATTCAATAGACAAAAACATTTTGCATTACGAATACATCAAAAATTAATTAATACAATCAAATACTTAAGAATTTTTCTTGTAAACCCTCTATCGAAAAACCCAAGGCAACCCGCTCACCTTCATTACTTTAGTATAAATTAATTTATACATTAATCTAGATCGAAAAATTTTTGAAGTGCAATTACTTGGTTGTCGATAATAAATAATAAGATGTAGTTATAGTAAATGATTCCCTCTTAAACATATTGAATCTAGATGAGTTTATTATACTAGAGGCTCCCTTAAATAAGTTTAGACTTAATTCACCCTATTTGGACAAGGTGGGGTGCTTAGATTTATTGATACTTAAGGTAGCCTCTGTTATTGGAGACATCTTTGATGTACAAACACTTAATAAGATACAACCATTCAAAGAAGTCATCTAAAAAGAAAATTTGATTAAGATTTTAAATAGTTTAGAAGAGTTGGAAATCATTGAAACCATGGAACTTAATGATTTGAATAAGTATTACAGGTTTGCTAAACCATTCCTAAGAGAAATAATCTATTAACGATTACTGTACTCTTAACGGAGGGAATTGCATAAATATTATGCACAAGCATTATAAGAAATTCCATCTTAGTTTGAAATTGATGAAAAATTGGAAGCCCAAAGATTAGAGCATACTTGGATTCTGGCTGAATAAAAGTGGCATAGTTAATCAAACCTGAAACCAAGGGGATTAGAATTATCTCATAAAGCCAAAAGATCTATAATAATCAAATCGATATAGACTAAATTAATAGCTAAAACTAACAATATCAAACTTGGTTTGTTGAAAAAGAAATCAGATAAGAATGTCACTTGGGCAGAAAGATATTGTTTAATGACCTAAAAAGAATTAAAATATTATTATAGTGAATAAGACTATCATCGATAACCATAGAATGCTTTGGCCACTATCATTCTTAGTAGTATCTATTAGATTGTTCCACTTAATGACAAAGAAAAAGTTAATTAAAAGTATGCTTTTGAGATTAGAACAGGTAATTGGTTTAAAAGATAAAAATTAATGCCGCGAAGAGATTTCTATTTTTCAGCATCAAGCGAAGAATTAATGGAAGAATGGACCATTTATATTGAATTTATGAGAGTCAAAGCCACTTATGATGAATTTGTTAATAATTTTGGGAAAATCTAATTTCCAATTGCCAACTTTAAAGAATTCTATGATATGAGTTTAGGAACTGAAATGAATAATTATTAGCAAAAGTAAACAACAAATAAGAATAATAATAATAATAAATCTAGTATCATTCAACCTTAAAAAAGAAACACTGTGTTATCAATCAATAGTTTTTTTAAGTAATCTGTTGTAGAAAATAAGCAGAAACAAAAAAAAGAAGAACTTAAAATATTAATTTCTAAATTTTTAAAATAAAGCTAACTATTACTATTTACTCATATGTTTGAGAATTCAATACAACCCAAAAATAGGATTATTTTAGGGTAAAATACAAAGGCAATGTTAAGTTTTGGATAATTTTTTATTAAAACGGCTTTAGAATATTCATAATAATAATAATAAGAAAATGAGACCATTTAAACAGAGGAATCTCCTTAAACTAGACCTAGAGCAAGTTTGTTTATTTCAGAGTAACTAGTGCTAGAGAAATAAGCTGAGTCTATATCTGGAAGTATTAGAAATACAAAACGAAAATAGATAACTGACTAGTATTATAATAAGAGATCGAAAAGTTCAGAACTTCTTGTTTAGTTAAATGAAAATTCAAATTAGGAAAAACAATAATAAAGTTGAGTATATTTAATTTAAAAATAGATAATCAGTAATTAAATTTAGTTATTGTTACTACTTTCATAAGGTCGTCATTAAAATTGGAGATTTCATAAATGAACACAATTTTTTATCGACATAAAAAACATTCTTTACTTTTTTGAGCCATTTCCAATCCGCACTTATAACAAATTCCACCATGACCACATATCATTAAAACTGCATTAGGTGGATTTTCACAACATATAATACATTTCTAATTAGATTCATTTAATTTATTTTAGTTTTCTTATAATTATTTGGATTCAACTTCTGTAGTTTATAGTATTTTTTTAGTTTGTCCTCTTTCAGTCATCAAATCTGTAGTCTTTTGCGATTATTAGAATAAGTCTTCTTTAGTTGTCAATCTAAAAAAAGCCGATGAGAGCTTTTTTAAAAATATTTAATGAACGGCCTTCTTTTTTTCAAACTGTTTTTATTAAATGACTTAGATCGCAGGTAATTCTCTTTGTGATTCTATATCAGTTATTTGTGATTATAATATATCAACAGAATAATCAATAATGGAGTCCCAAAACAATTTAGTAATAGCACAAAATAGTACTAAATTGGAAGAAACTGTAGAATAAAACAGCACTTCTCCTATTACAATTGGCATATCCAATCCTAAGATATTGAAAGTGTTAATAATCCACATGATAGAAAGAACGCTGCTTATTATTGAAATGTAAAGGGCCCAAATGAGGGATTTATCTAATATTAAAATATTTTTTACATTCTTAAGGAACTGTCTGATATTGCTTGAAGATTTCATTAATAATTTTTGATAGAAGTAGAATAACTAAAGTAAAGCTTGTACCAACTAAAGCACTCAGAAACATCCAGTACCACCAGAATGCTTAAGGCCAAGTCCATTCAACGTATTTACTAAGTTTTAGGGAGATGCAAACGCTTGCTATCAGTTATGAAAATCTATAAAAGGTTTTTAACTATATTGATAATGAATTTATTTGTTTACAAATCTAATGATGGAAGAATATTCATGCGTTACTTACGATTAACAACTTTCTTTAGTTCTGATAACAAAGGATAGAAGGAAAAACAAATTTCCAAATATATAATATTGGAGGTTTGTGTAGAAAAGGATGATAACAAAGTTCTTGAGTAATATTTGTGGAAATTACGTATGCCATAATGTGCAGAACATGGTCAAGCATCTTGACGATTTCTTTGTTTGAATAGTAATAGCATATTAAGATTTCTTAGGTAATGCTCAATCCTAATGGAATTGCAAAAGGAATTCGATTATATTGGAATAGAGCAAATAACAATGCAAATAAGTTAAAGTAAATGTAATGTATGCAGAAATAAGATATAATTTTCTTTATTTTGGTTCTAAAATATAATCGATATTACTTTTAGATTAACATTGGTTTTGATATTAAATAAATAATTTATTTGATCATAGAAATATTTTATGTTATAATTGATGTGTATTTATATCATTAAATTCTTTAAGCACTCATTTTAACTTGACTGCCTTATTAATCCATGCTCCTTCTTGAATTACCTAACCTATTGGTTGATTTTCTTCTAAGGACACTTGTCAAGGAAGTATCCATATCTCCTGATTGAACTTCCTATTCTCTAAACAACTCAACAAATTAACACCAACGTTCAGGGATGGCAATTTTGACCAGAATTGAGAATATGATGCTGCCAACACCAAATCCAAGACACAAGAGGTGTTGTTGTAAAGTTAAATGAGAAACCTTTACAAATTTGCCTCCATATTAGATGAGCACGCATTAAATAATCAACGTAAAAGTTTGGACACCCCAGAACAAAGGGTTATTACAAGCATTAGCAAATGGATTGATAGTCTTGTAATCTA
The DNA here is from genome assembly GCF_000165425.1 of Paramecium tetraurelia. Lineage (NCBI taxonomy): Eukaryota > Ciliophora > Oligohymenophorea > Peniculida > Parameciidae > Paramecium > Paramecium tetraurelia. The sequence continues at coordinate 193,661 of NW_001798982.1, read as the reverse complement.
ATTGTCTGCAAGATATGGAATTGAAGACTTGCATAACAACGAAAGTCTAGAAGAAAATACTCATTTGGACTACATTTTTGTGGTACTAAATAAATGAATTAATAAATTACTTTCTAACCAAACAATTCTTCAGGCATAGACAAATCCATAAATTAAGGAAGCATGAATAATATGAAACAAAGAACAAAAATCTAATATATGGATCCACCAACAATTGTTCTGTTCATTGTGGGTGAGACAATTTTATCATCTCTTTTGTATGGTTATCTTTCAAGAACAGTAATATTGGGAGGTTCAGTCGCCAAGGCCAAAGAAGCAAAGGTATCCATAATAAGGTTAACCCATAACATTTCAATTGTGTTCAAGGGGGATTCCTTGAGGACCACAGCTCCTAAAAAGGACATGAACAAAGCAACTAAATTGACAGTCAATTAAAATTAGATGAACTTTCTTATGCAATCGTATATGTTTCTACCCCATTTCATAGCTAAATCTAAAGATTACAAATACCTGTAATGATAGAGCTAAAGTTATCATCTAATAGAATGATATCAGCAGCATCTTTGGCAACATCGGATCCTGTGATACCCATAGCAAATCCAACATCTGCCTTCTTTAAGGCTGGAGCATCATTGGTACCATCTCCTGTTACAGCAATTACATTCCCTTCAGCAATCAAACCAGTAACAAGTATATATTTATCTTCTGGAGATGCTCTAGCCATGACCTTCATATCCCTACTAACTCTGGCGAAGTTTTCTTTATTACCTATAACTTTCACTGTTTTTCCATCAACTTACTCATCCTTTAATCCGCCAACGAATTCTCTAAACTTCTTACCTTCTACAACTTCCCATTCACCGATTTCTCTATTTGTTGGTAGGATTCCACATTCCTTAGCGATGGCAGTGGCAGTAAGAATGTTATCTCCAGTGACCATTCTGACTTTGACACCAGATTCATGACATTATTTAATTGAATGAGGAACATCAGGTCTAATTGGATCTTTGATACCTGCAATAGCAATCAATACTAGATCTTTATCTAGATCATCCTCAGGAATATTTTATGCTACTTTAGTCAATTATGTAATCTATCCTCTAATATTTGATCCATGTGATTGAGGATCAAGATCTCTATAAGCAATGGCAATTGTTCTCAAAGAATCAGATGCAAATTTTTGGATAATATTATCATAGATATTCTTTCTCAATTGTGGATCTAACATTTATTCAATACCATTGTTTCCAATATACTTATTGCATTACGCCAATACAATTTCAGATGCTCCTTTAGTATAGACTCTAATATATTATGATTTTTAATTGAAAATAACTGTGCTCATCTTCTTTCTTTTACTGTTGAATGGAAGCTATCTTAATACTTTATCACTAGGTCTAAATTGATTAAAATTGTATCCAAAATTGTCTGCACATTCCAACAAAGCACATTCTGTCTTATTTCCTATTTGAATCCATTTGTTGGTTTAGGGGTCTTTTTCAGGAAATGCATTTGAGTTATAGCAAATGCTTTCACTCATAAGTTCGATAGTTTCTTTCTTGATTTTATTTTTATTAGTGTGGACTTAATCTTTAAATGTTTGGTTTTCAGTCCACAAAGCTACAACTTACATTATGTTTTATGTTAGTGTTCCTGTTTTATCACTACAAATGTTATTAGCTCCACCCATTATTTCACATGATGATAAATTCTTAACCAAATTCTATTCATCCTTCATTTTGCCCACTGAATATGCTAATGCAATTGTAACTGCCAATGGCAATCCTTCTGGCACTGCCACCACAATAATTGTAACAGCAATCATAAAAGATTCCACTATGATTTGTAAGGTCTTTATACTTAGGAATGGAAACTTACCCTATTAACAATCATATCCTAGATGTCCCATCAAAGCAATAAATGTTAAAATAGATACTAAAACACCCAACTTACCTATATCTGAAGCAACTCCTTCTAATTTCTATTGTAGGGGAGTTGGAGGATTCTCTTGAATCAATAATTGTTTCAATTTCCCTGACACTGTATTTTAACCCACTTTATTATATTAATAATCTTGTACCTGCCAACACAATCATCTGTCCTGTACCATCAAGGCATTTTGTTCCTGAGATTAAGAATGGACTTACGTGTCCTCTGGCTGCATCTTGATTTACATTCAATTGATTGTGCTGTTGTTATGCCATCTCAAAATATGGTAATTTCTTGATCTCATCACTCTCACCTGTCATAGGAGATTCATCGATTTTCACTGCGCTTCCTTAAACCATCAAACCTATTTTATTGATACACTCTATTACCATCTACAACGAACAAATCCCCTAAATTGAAAATTAACAAATCTCCAACCACTATGTCTTTGGTTGCTATTTCCGTTACTTTACCATCTCTAATGACTTAACATTTTCCATCGTCCAATTTCCTACGTAACTATCTAAATTGTTTCTCCTTTAAGTAGTTGTTACCTGCTGTGATTGAAATAATCAAGAATATAGCAAAAAATATCGTTGCACTAAGATTATTTCAAATTTTAGTACCCTTCAGTCCATCCTGTTTTGACTCCCTCATTGATCATACCGATTACAGTCGAAACCAGTGCTGCAATCAATAAAATCTATAGCATTGTGTCCCCCAGACATTCCATTATCAATTCCCATAATGTTGTTGGCTCCTTCTCAACAGGTGTGTTGTCCCCATACAATTACTTTGACTTCTCTATTGCACTCTTGTCCGAAAACCCTTTCTTATAAAATTACAATTATTTTTACCTTCAAATCTGTATTTAATTTCCTCGCTATTCCATTATCATCTCCGAATTATTTCATCTTTTACATACTGGATCCATCGTTGATTTAGTTCAACTTAAATAAATCAGTCAAGTCGTCTGTAGTTAATTGAGATTGAAATTAGGCTTCTACATCTCTTTACTATTTGTAGCTCATTATGTTCAATGAACTAAATTTTATATTAAATGATTAACATTTGTAAATGCTTTATATTGATTCAAAAAATCTAATTTAATTCTTATTAACCTAATCATGATCGATCTGATCCTTAATTCACAGAATTAAAATAATTTGTAGTACCCTAATAATTAATATGTCATTTTCACGATAATCAATAATATTATTGTATGTATAATTAAATGATATCAACAAGATTTATTACACAAAATAAAAGACTTATTTATTCTAAACGAGAGATTAAAATAATTTTCAAACAATTATTACATCATGTTGTTCTTCTTGATTTCTAACTTATTAGCACACACTTGTAATTATCATCTCAATACTTTAAATAGTTGCCTAGATTGTCTACGAAGAATTGAGTGAACCCTCCTTGTCCGAACTATTTCAAACCAATGTGAAGCAGTGTTCTTTACAAGATAAAATTGATTTCTACTACATTGATCAATAATAACCCAATCTGAATTTTCAATTTAAAATTAACGAACCCCATTTTGCTGTGGAAATATATGTTGATTTTTACCTTCTCGGTGAATACACAGAGAAAAATGTCAATATATACCTGGATACCATCCTAATTGATTAGTATTAGAAACAATACAAATACCCCTCTCCTTTTTGTGATGATTCAGTCGACAGTGAGATTGTGACATACTCAACAAGCTACTCTCATTTTTAGTAAGATCTGAATTTATTGATTTAATTGGAAAATACAACAGATTTTATTTTAGGAGTAAGAAACATATAAATAGTACCTAAATTATGTCATGAATCATGTACTTAATGTGTGGGTCCTAAAGAAAATTAGTGTCGATCTTGTGCAATTGGAACTTAACTTAATAGAAAAACTAATCAATGTGTTTGCCCTCCAGACCTACCATATTTCAGTATAGTTTAGAATCAATGTTTATCTAAATGTGATGTTTCTGAATATTATGATGCCTCATCCAACAAATGCGCGCTTGATAAAAGTATGAACTACATTTTATCATAGATATTGAATAAATGCAGCTCTTTTTTTGGAATACCTATGATTATACAGGATGGACAATAATTGAAAATGAAATTGCATAAGAATTGCAAGACAAAACCTACTCTGGTGTGATTGGATTATTTTCTGTAGATTAAACTATTAGTTACTAATTCAATAATACAAATTTATTCAATTCCATTAGAGTAAGAGCAGATATTTACATATTCTAATCACTTATAAGTCCTGAAATCTACATTCAAGTTGATAAGATAAAAACTAATGTTAAGCCACTCTCTAATCAAACAATTACAGGATAGAAGGGATACAAATTATTCCATATTGATTATATTATTGATGCCAATGCAAATTCAAACATCAAATTTTCATTAAAAGGAGATCCAAATACAAAATGGGGCATAAACTAAGTTGTGTTTAATGAATAAAATTGTTCACCATAATGTTAAGAATGCTCAACTAAAAGTACATGCTAATCATGTAAATCCGGCTTTTTGTTATATTTGGGACATTGTGTTGAGTCTTGTCCTAAATATTCATAAATTTATAATGAAAATACTTGCGCAGATGTCAAAGAAAATTATCCAAATGCTGATGTAATTATGAGAGCCTATGATGACAATATAATTGCTAATTTCTTATCAAAAAATGTTACAACTCTAGCTTCAGTCAAATAAAGTTATTTTGGAACATTTTATGATGGAGTTAGATATTTTGGAGGCTTATAAAGAGAACCGATTTAGCTCTATTAGAAGTAATTCTATTCTTTGCCACCTCATTATTAAGTCATAGTTTAATTCAATATACTAACTTTTGAATTGGGTAACAATGTATACCCCAATACCCTCGAATTGAATTAAGATAACAACACTGTATTAATTATCAGATCACAATAAAATTAAGTGCAGCAAATTAGCTAATAATTTGCCCATTAATCAAATAACCTACAATTATCTTTACTTTCACATTAAGAAGACCGTTCTATTTTCAGTTTTGGAATATCTAAAGTTAATGTCATGATTTCAAGATGTTATCCATTATGCAAATCATGTTTTGGTCCAAATGAATCTGATTGCAAAGAATGGATCTACGATTAGAACTCTAATGATTTCAAGAAATGTAAAAATGGATTTATTTTTGATGTTCAATAATAAAAATGTGTTTTATGTCCTTTAGGTTGTTAGAAATGTTCTGATCAACAAACTTGTAACGAATGTGAAGCTAATTTTATTAAATAAGGAAATAGTTGCTATTGCTAGAGTGGCCGTATAGACGATTTTACCTTAGAATGTCTAGGTAATTAATACATTTATATTTTTTAGCCTATTCATGAATTAATTGATAAATTTCATTATTTTTTAACAATATTAACATTATCAATTTTATAGCACTGCTTATTCCCTTTGTTGTTGCAACAACATCTCATGTTTTGGCTGCCAAACATATAATGATAGGAATCCCATAACAATTATGCCAAAATTCAGTATAATCTGCATATAGTTAGCTGATCTGGTCTTCATTGTTGCACATGATGACATCAAAAAAAAAAATGCCATCCAAATAAAAACTTTTTGCTATCCTTTAAAATTTTATTTACTTTCATCCAAGTTCCAGCAAATGCCAACAAAAATGAAAAAATTTGTTGCATATCCCCTCCTTATTCTTCTTATGCCACCCCTTTCACTTAATCGTAAGTATATTTCATAATTAAATTACTTAATTCAATTTAATATAATTTATTTACTATTTATTCTTTGATTGGTATTTGATATATTAAAAATAATCAATTAATCTTGAGTTCTAATTCTTCTAATTTATGAAAATAGTGTTGCTTAGATGACTACAAAGTCATGTTTTTCTCTATTCATCTTAAATTTGAAAAAAACATTAATTATCATATCTAAATTATATTTATAATAAGAATTGAAAATACTATATATGATATCTAAATATTATATCTTGGAAAAGTACTTCTAATCCAATTTATTATGTTTAAAGAGGATAATACATATTAAAAATATTCATTATATAAATATCTTTCTACAATATAATATTTATATAGGGATTCTTTAATTCATATATAATTAAAGTTATAATAATCTGACAATATTATTAGAAGTCTTTACAAGCAAGGTTAATTAATTTCCTAAAAGAATTGGCTAGCAATTATAAGTAAATAACAAAGATTATGAATAAAAAAATTAAGTATTTTCATTTAAATTATAAAGAAAAATTATTAGTTTATAGAAATCTAGAAAATGATTATGATTTAACAAGAGATAATTATTCTTTCCTATTGACTTAATAGGTTAAAAATGTAAGTCTTTGTTTTAGAATCTGGAAAATTGAATGAAAAAAGTTGGCACAAATAATGAATGATATAATTTCTTACCAAATAGTATTCAATGATAAAATATGTTATAAATTGTATACGCGGATATTGATTATTTGAATTAAAGTTAATCTTGTTGTGTCATAGGCGATGTCTTAGGCTTTAGAAAGCTGTTAGTATCATCAAAAGGCTGGAATTGCTGTAGAGTGCTAGATAAGAGATGAAAATAATTATTCAATTTTGTGTGAGAATTGTTTAGCAGAAAAAGCGAACAATAAGCACATATTTTTGTTGAAAGATGCTAAATTAGTATTTGAATAATTCAGATTGGAATTTTAGAATCAATATGAAGAGGAATAGAAAGAGAAAATAGGTTTCTTAAAAAATATGCAAATGATTGTGTAGAAATTGCAGAATCACTTTTCGTCAACATTTGATTAAATAAACAATAAAATAAACGAAAGAATAGAACTCAGCACATTGATTTTTGATTAAGGAGGAATGTAAAATGATTAATTTGAAAATTTTTGTGGAACCTTAAATATACGGAATTTTGGAGAATAATTAATAGAGGAATTATCAAAATGTTAGAGAATGAGGAAGATTGGCGAAGAGTAGAGTGTTATTGAATTTTAGAATCAAATATAACATTAGATATTGAGCTTGTAATAAGATGATATATTAAATGAGTGTCTTGAGTTAATAATTTAAGTGGACGTAAGAAAAAAGATAAAATTAATAGATAATAATGAGATGAATGAAGAAAATAAAAAGCTAAATGTTTAAGTATGAATATATTAATATATTGTTAAAAGAGAACTCCAAAGTTAGATTTGATTTGCAAATAACATGATAAGGAAATAATACTATTTGATTTAAGTGAGTAGTAAGAAAGAGATTATAGGGCAAGATGTGTAGAATGCGACCCATGTATTTTTACATCTTTGTCAAAATGTTAAAACATGTGGAGAAACTATGAAAGATAATAATCAGAAATCCTGACATAGTTTTATTAATCCAGAACATCATAAATCGGAATTATCAAATAATTGTTATTTTAATTGAAAAGTTCATTTATTGAAAAAATCAACGCAATTATAATATAATTGAATGGGATCATGGCATAGACAGATTTGGAAGTCTTTAAAATCCTAAGTAGCATTGGTAAAGATTGGGATACTATGACTCTTAATGAAATCTTAGATATAGCAGATATATTGAGTAAACCAGAATAAATGAGATAAACTTTGAAGGATATGGAAATTAAATACAAGTTGAAAAATTTGAATATCGATTGCATATTCTAGGACAGCATAGAAGAATTATAAGAAATTAATAATCAAATAGCCCTATTGAATTTGTGTTTTATTAATGAATAGGAATATTGTTAGTCACCCAAGAATAATTTTAGATTAAGATAAAATAGCGGAAGGATGAAAAGAAGCACAAACAGCACATTGAGTGATAATTCTTAAGCTTAATAGAAAGAACAAATATAAGATTTGAAAATTAAAAAACCGAATAAGTTTAAATCATTAGAAGAATGGAGAATTCAATAATTAAAATGGTCTGATAAGTATATCGATTATTAATTATTTTTTACTAAAAAATAAGCTGAATGGTGTAATGCCTTAGCATTTAATAAGTAGGGAAACATTATGATTGCTGGATGCATATACTCAATTAAAATATTTGATTTTCTAAGAGGGAGGATAGTTTAAACATACTAAGCCAAATAACATTCAGGAGATATTAACAGCTTGTTGTTTAGCAAGAAAATAAATCAATTTTTCTCTGGGAGTGATGATAGGACTATCAGAGTTTGGAGTTAAATTGATTAGAAAGATTGGAAATGCGTATAGGTGTTACAAGGTCATTTAGATTGGGTATTATGTTTGATATAGACAGAAGATGAATAAATACTTTTGTCTGGCAGTCGAGATAGGACTATAAAGAAATGGTTCAAAAATGAAATAAGTTAGGCATTTGAATGCACCTAAACTTTAACTATTCATAGTGATGCTGTATTGGGATTATCATTAAATAAATCTGAATCCTTTTTGGTATCTTGTAGTTATGATAAATCAATTATCATTTGGGAGATTAAAGAATCATTTCAAATTGAGCAGAAGCAAATCATCCAACTTTAAACTTATGCCAATAGAATCCTTTTCATTAATGAAACTCAATTTTTGTTTCAACCTAACAATAATCAAAACGTCCACATTTATCAATATAATTCTGAATTTTAATCCTTTTAGACTTCAAATCATAATATTAAGTAAGTTCAAGCAGACGATGATTATCAATATTTTCCATCTAAATTCTTATCAACAAAAGGTTGTTTTGCTAATATTCATAACAAATATATGTACATTACTAAATAATTAAATGATGAAGAATATGAAATACAATAAATAATAGAATTTGACGATTATCGTAAATTCGGAAGTTTCACAGAAGATGGAGAATATTTAGTAACATGGCATTATACATCCTCGGAATTTTAGATTAGAAAAAATGTTGGAACTTCTAGAATTCAATGGTGATTTATATTTGGATGTGTTTTGTGTATTTATTTTATTGATTATTGCTTCGTGATTGTTAAATGTCTCAATTAATGATTCTATAAATAAATATAAAAATAATATATATATATTTCAAGGTTTTATATTTTGATCTATAATTTTGTAACCACAAGGTTTAGTAATTTTATAATTCTTGGCATCTAAATATTTTGTTGATTGTTTGAACTAGTTTAAAATGATATCACTATTTTTCAGATTAAAATAGTCTGCATGATTTTTCAGGATTCTTGTAGAATTACAAAGATTGGATAACAATTTAGGATCAGCATGTATGATTCTGAATTCAATGAATATAATTTAATTTGGATCCAGGGGAGAGGATTTAAAAATCTATTTTTACTAAACCTTTGATCTAAATTGTGAACCTTCATAGGTGTTCAGATAGTAATCAAAAAATTCTCTACCTTCAACTGAATATTGAGCCAGTTCACACCAATTCTTCAATGAACCATCATGATTGAATATTGTGGGTAAGGCTTGCGTCTCATTGAGATGATCGAACATCATATCTTTAGTAATTCCCATAAGATCTAAGAATTTTTGATTTATAATCCTAAAGGATAGAGTGCTATTATTAGTATTAACATTTTATAGAGTGCATTAAAAAGGGTATTTATGGAGGGATTATTCAAATTCAATTAATTCATTGTCTGATATTAATGTTTATTGTTAAAAATTGTCTAGAATTTTAAATCTCTATTCAACACATTCTAATGCTTATTAACTATATTGATCATTCATATTTTTAATAATTTAGCAAATTTGCTATTTCGTATATTGATGTCTATCGTACTGTTAAAGAGAAAAGATAAAAAGATCATGTTTTTAATCAACTCTACAAACTTTGTAATTGTAAGTGCAAGGATTTTCACATAAGGATCCTAAGCATCTTTCCTAAGGGCATTATAAAGCCAATTTCAATTCAACCGAGGATTTAATAACAGTGGAAATTGGTCTAGATATAGATAGGATTGGAAGTATGATTTTCTTTGAGATCTAAACATTTTAATGAGTGGATTATTCTAATTAGATTGATGAAATTACTCAGCTTGCATATAGTTTTAGTTACCCCCTATATTTTAGACTGTTTGAATTCCTCTTAGTTTATAATATTGCTTAAATTGATTATTTAACTCATTACAATTATAATTATAATTATTTATCTAAAACCATTACTTCAAATTAATAATATATCACTTAAATTGGAGGGTCTTTATATTGGGTAAATGAACATCTCTTTTTCTCCAGCTACTAACTTTCGGAATCTAGAGATGGAAATACAATTAAGTTAATTATGTATTTGGTAAGGCTATAATATAAATACATATAATACTCTCTTTGTGTACTTATCTATTCTTAATTGTCGTAAAATCTTAATGAGAAGTGGTTTTTTTAAGTGTGTGTCTTTGAATGTATTCTAGATTCTATATTATTGATCATAATATTGGTTTCAGTTTGAACCTGAAAAGGCATAGAAATATGATCATTCAGCAGCATTTCCTAAATTTCATTTGAACTTTAAGTATTCTAATTAGATAAATTATTTTAAAAATGATCATTGAGAAATTTGACGAATTTCAAAGTTTAAACTATCTAAAATTATTTTTAATAATATTAATAATACTGTTTTATTTTTCTTACTCATTTTTTAATTGAATATCTTAAAGAATTGTCTTCGCAGGATTTGGAATAACCACAATCTAAAGATCAAATGAATTATTACTATCAGTATCAGATATTCATCAAAAAAACATAACTTTTTATAAATTTATAATATTCAAGTTTATTTGAAATTTAGTCAATAGATAGAATATGTTTTGATTATGAATTTTATAATATACAAATCAAGAGTTCATTAAATTATTTATTTTCTATCTTACGAGGTAGTATTCTTTATCTAATTCTTCAATCATTTTGTTTGTAACCTTGAATTTGAGTGCACGATACTTCAAAGTTTTTAAAGATGCTATTTCCTAATATATTTGATTACATAATTACATCAGTATTTTATGTGAAAAATTCAGCCTTACTCAAATTATTTAAAAATTATAATAAAACATCAAATTTCATAGATAATATCTTGTCCTCGTAAGTCTAAAATATTCCCAAAATAATTTAATAAAATCCACACCAACCGCGACTTAATAATACATCCCATATATCAAAAAGAACAGTTGAAAATTCATTTTTCATAAATGATCCAGTAAATAAAGTTATAAACCATGGGGCTGAATAATGACCTGCTTCAATTTTCTCCTCTTTCAAATGCTGATGAATTTTTGGCATAAATATTGCCAATATTCTATCCAACTTATAAAAGAACACTCTTATGTATTTGAGATCATAGAGTAATACATCTTTCAATAATTGATTAATCAAAGCTGCAAAACATCTAAATGTTAATTCTTCTTCAATCATTATAGTGTATATGAAGCCCATAACAAAATTCATCCCTTGCGTATAGGAGATTGTATTATTATAATATGCGTATAACTTAAGTAAATTATGCAATGTGAGATGATTAATTTTGCTCTGTTAGCCTCCACTATTAAATGATCTCTAAACATCTTACGCAATTTAATGTTCTAAAGTGGCTTCCTTTACTCCAGCTTATTTTGAGTATTTTTCCTTTAACTTGTAGTAATCAAGTTAGATGCTCTCTGGCTGCAATAAACTAGTCCATAAAAGTTTTCGCTTGATTGATGATCTTTATGTTAGATTATTTAAACATAAGTATCGCTATTTAATCTTCATGCTTAATTAAGAGAACTCTTTGTTAATCTGCACAATTGTCAATTAATCAGATAATGATAAATATTTCAAGCATTTTTTTAATGTGTAAAATAATCTCTTTTTTTCCATTATTAACTGTTGAGTTTTTGGAGATTATGGCTAAATTTATTCCATATAGATCTTTATTGACTCAAACTATTCTAACAATAAAACTATATCTTGTACTCTAATATTACACATTTTAGATAGGATAATTATAGTTTCACTTGCATAGTCTATTTTTATATCCAATTTAAGCATTATTGAGCATATCTTTTATAAATTCAATAAAACTTTTAAATAGTTGAGTCTTTGTTCCTGAGTCATTTTTTCATTTATTATTCTCTTTTTTTAATATAATAAATTAATTATTTAGGTTTTTTTTGGTTTGGTATGTCTACTATTATTTTAATTGTGGTTTTCACATTTATTAGTGTTTGACATGTTTTCTTTTTCGTTTAAATACAATAATAATTATTGCCATTTATTTTTTTCATAAAACAAGAATGTTTTTTCACTAGCTTGTTGTCCTATTGCAATAAACTGATTTTTTTCTCTCATTCCAAATTATGTAATAAAGTTTAGCAGTTAATTGAATTCTACTACATTAAAATTTTGATCTTTTTGTAGGTCTTAAATACTTAATATTAATTTTACTTAGAATTAAATGTTTAGCAATTAATATTAAAAGATCATTAGATGATGGATTAATTACAATGACATCTGTAGGTGCTTAATCTATGATTTAGATTATACTATCAAGTAGTTTAATTCTTGTATCCTAACATTAAAATAAAGTTTCAAAATCAATATCTAATACGGATTAGAATTATTATTTATTATAATCCTATGTTTTTGCCTGCTATACTAAATCTATCAATATGTTTATTTGTTATTCCATTTATTATGTTAACTTAAACTTTTAAAGATTAATAGGATCAAATTTATCATGAGAATTAATATTTGCAATCCAATCCTCATACGTTATAAAATTATCCTATTTTGTAACCTTGAACACATTGAAGGTCCTATTCCTCATAATGTTTTTTAAAACTGGCTGCTTTTCATTTGAATGTTTCTGGTGTATAAGAGAGAACTTTTCATTTGAAGAAGCCAACACTTATTGTAATTTAGAATTCAGAATATTAGTAACTTTTGAAATATGAGATACAACATTTTCTGAAGTCGTTTTGGTAAGTTGAGTTCTTGCTAATTCATTTTAATCATATTCATCAAATTGGGATTTAAATTTTTCATTAAATATATGCCATAATTAATTGACAATAGTTAATTCTTATCTGTAATCTACAAATAACTCGTCAGCTTTTGACTGCAATTATTTAGAATTCTTCTTTTTTTCTAAGTCATAAGCTGTCTTTAGATAAACTTGCTATTTATTAAATAGGGATTCTCTTTGAGTCTAGACTTGCTTAAGGAACTCTTTTGCTTTTATAATTAAGGTACTGTTTGTTTAAAAGTAATTTGCAGAGAAATCTTCATAAGGTTAAATTATATTCTAGTGCATGTCATCCATTAATTTTTCTAAATTGTGCGAAACATTAATTATGGCATTTGATAATTGGTTATAATAGAATAAATTCAGCTCATTCTCCTCTGGTGTCTTAACCAATTATGTGTAAAATTATTCAGAATATTCATTTAATTGCATGCATAGAGTACAAAATGATTGATGAATATTTCTTATGAATGCTTTAAAACCATCAACCTATTGAGTATTAATTTAATGCCAATGTATTAGTATGTTGGACCTTTGTATTTAAATCCTCCAAGTAAGAATAACTCTCTTAGATTATTTACTCTTGCATTATTTAAATTTGATATAATTATCTTATTAATTATATCAATATAAATTGTATCAAACAGCTTGGCTTGTTCATTCCAAACATCCTTATAACTTAGGATAGATATTTGGCAATACACTTCAGTCAGCAATTAGTAATTCGACCATTAGATTTGTCAGTTCCTTTCTATTTCTAAGAATATATCCTTGATTGATTTAATCCACCTTATGATATTTCAGTATTTGGCAACCTTCTATAATTTCAGTGGTCAAATATTCAGCTCTAATGCTTTCTTTTCCTGATTTTTCTAAAAAACTAGATGAAATTCTTTTATTTCATTTTAAACATTTTACTATTTCTTTTATATCATCCCACGAATCACATCACAATAGTCATTACTTTTTATTTCAATAATAATAAGTGATTTTCTTTAAGGTGATTAATATTTTAATTGTATATCCTTAAACAAAACCCCTCATTTCTTATAAATAACCATTCTACTCTCATCTAATACATTGTTATATTATGAATAGTATTTTATTAAGTCAATATTTCTGCAAAATTAAAAATTGGTGTAATTCTGTTTCTAATTTATAAAATATATTCTAATCTGATGAATAATGTCTATTTAGATTAATAAATTGAAATATTTAAGAATATAAATAAATATAATTTATGAATTTCGACATAGTGTTTTTATTGGTGTCAATTTTAGTAATGGGAGGAAGTTATTATTTGTTGTTTGTAAAGAAAAAAGGCAAGGCTCAGACTGTGGTTTAATAAGGTTAACCACAAGCATAATAAGGATAAGTTTAGCAATAATAATAATAATAAGGATAATAACAATAATAATAAAATTAATAGAGAAGATAAATAAACAGAGTTGAAGTAGAGTCAGATGATGATTCAGATAGAGAGTTAGATGTTTAGAATGCAGAATAATAAGCTAAAAGAGAAGCCAGAAAATAAAAGAAACAATAACAATAATAATATGTTAGATAATAAATAGAAATGTTGGAGAAGAAAAACGAAAAAAGAAGCAAAGAATATGAGGAGAAAGAAAGGTAGAGAGAATAATAAGAATAAGAAGAGGAGGAATGGAGAAAGAAGATTGAAGCAGAATAAAAATAAAAAGAACAAGAGGAATTTGACAAATGGAGTGTAAACTATATTAAATTAATCTATAGAGCATGTTCTAAGTTGAATAGAGTGGTACTATGAAGTTATCAGCAGAAGAAGAGGAACAAAAAACAAAAGAGTTTAATGAAAGATTAGCAAATTATATCAAATTAAGAAAAGTAGTTTAGTTGGAAGAAGTCAGTGCTGAATTGGGTATCAGTACAACTGAGGTAGTGGACAAGATAAAACAACTGGAAATGTTGGGATCATTAAATGGACTAATAGATGAAAGAGGTAAATACATTCACATAAGATAAAATGAAATTGAGGTATTTTATTCGTTTTAAAGAAATTAGAGTTTAATAAATTACATCAATGCAAGAGGAAGAATGACCAGAAGTGAATTATTGAATGAAAGCAATAGAATAATTAAATTGGAACCCTCGAAGCAAGACTTATAAAAGATTTAAGAGGAGGAGCAAAAATTGTTAAACGATTTATAATAGGAATTACAACAATGAATTATAATTAATATAATTATATAATTAAATGAAATGCGAAGTTAAAACTGTAAAGCTTAAGATACTAGGACTTACTGATTTAAGTAAATTGATAAGAAATTCCTCTTATGAAATAAAAGTATATTTTGGAGGTGCAAGATAATAAACTAAAACATTGAATTACTATGTCGGTATTAATTGAGCCCTTAGATTAGTATCTGAATAGATAGAAATAAATTAAAATTTAGAATTGAGCAGTATTCATGGAAAACAGTTATAATTTTGGTTATTTGATAAAATAAAAAATAAGTTTATTGGAGCAGGTTCTTATGAATTAAGTGAGAATTAGGTGGAAGGATTTCAATTATTAGATTTAAAAATTGATACTGTGATTACATGTATATTGATGTTTGAATTGGTTGTCGAAACTAAGGACATATATTAGCCAGTTATTTTAGAAGATGACAACATTATTCTGAAAAAGGATGACTCTGAAGAGAAGAGAAAAGAGTAAGAAAGGCTGGAGTAAGAAGAAAAACTTAGAAAGTAATAGGAGGAAGAAAGAAGATTGTTGTAAAAATAAAATAAAGTATCAATTGTCACATTAACTGATAGATATGTAGAAGATTAATCTTATTATTGAATAATATATATATATAGATGTTAAATATCATTATTAATTTAGTTCCACTTTTATAGTCCTGTTAATTTTCTCCATTATTCGCTTAACATCAAAAGTAAACGTATATTTTGATGGAATAAATTTAGATAATCTCCATTTCAAAAATAAGTTTAATCTATTAATCACGTTTTAGTAGTTATCAATAGGATAATATAGATTGTAAGAGTACATCCTCTCAAATTCTTCAGATTATGGATCTGCTCTTTTGTACATGCTTAAATCAACCATACCTACTCCGGTGGGAATGTGAATATTAGACCTAATAATTGGACTTACTGTTGATCTCAATTGAGTAATTGTTCCTTATCTGATAGGAATAGTTGATAACTTAGATGAAAATCTCTTCATTGATTATCTAACTTATGTTGAACTTTAGCTTTGTCTTCCCAACTGTCTTCCATATGGAGAACTAGCTTGTTCCTCTGAATGCTATCTATTTGATAAATTCAAGGTGTCAGAGTCTTCTTCCCTTATTCTTGATAAATTCTTTTTTATTTTATCAGCAATATTGCTATGGGTTCTTGTTTTTGTGTTAGATCTTAGTCTTTATGATTACTGTTGGCTTTATTGACTGTCTGTATCTCCTTTAAATGTTATATGTGGAGTATTTTTAATTCTCTTGACCGATGGAATTGGCACTTCACTAGCAATTAATTGAGATGAAGTTGATGTTTAAACATATTATTAAGGTTATGATTGGTCTTACGGAGTTTACGTTCTCTTAATCTTTTAAGGTTCTTATGGTACTAATGAAAACTTATATAACTATTGTTGTTGTTATTGGAAATCTGCTTAATATTAAAATTGTGCAGTATTTAATGTGCCTTTTTGGTTGTTTGGTCTAATGATAAACATTTGATCATTTTCATCGTCTATTTCTTATAACACTTTGGAAGGTTCTTTGATCTAATCATGTTGTTTTAGTAAACTTACAATGGTTCTAGAATAGTAACATATTAGTACCCATCCTATTTGTCAACTAGTCTATTATCCGAATAACCTTCATCACTTTAGTAATCATCACTTAGTTCTGAACACGATTCCAATTCATCTTCTTAACTTTCATCTTCTTCTTCATCCTCGTCATCGTATATTATATCATATTTTAATCTAAATATTTTTAGAGCATCATAATTTTACTAGAAAATATAAATAGATTTTACAATCAATCTTAAAAATATCCTATTAAACTCTTTTCTTTCCTTTTTAGGCATTGATCTCGAATAGCTAGATCTGCTTTATTAATTATAGTTTTCTTATTTGAACACTTTTTCGAGATCAGGAGTATATCTCCATATTGGACATCCTGATATTAAGTGATCTGAAGCTCTACAAGAGTAACAACACATGTTAATAACTCTAAATTATTGATTCAATAGAGAGTGTTTTATAAATACGTATCGTTCATGATCAATCTTGTTTTGTTGGATCAATTGAACAAATTTAGATTATTCAATCTTATAAAGTGAAACGAATCCCTTAGCCTTAGCAGAAGCCTATCTCAATTCTCCTGAAAAGAATGAATATTCCCCAAATGAGTCTCCTGCTGATAGTTTGGCCAACTGAGTATTTTAATCTAATATTGAGATTTCACCAGAATCAATGATATACAAAGAATTATCATCTTACTTGTGCTTTTATATTACAAATTCGTTTGGATTAAATTTAACATACTCCATAATTTATGTTAAATTTTCAAGCGTATTTTTTTAAAATTTGAACAGAGATCTACAATTACACAAAGCCTTGATCCTCATCTAGAGAAATAATTCTTCCTTTATTGCAGGTGATAGTTATTACATCAGAACTTACATCTAATTATCTATATGCATCTAATAATATTACCTAATCATCATTTTTATCCTATTAATTGAGGAATCGAATATAATTTCTTATTCTCGCTGACATGTGTAAAGAAATCCCTCTTTTAGACAAAAAGTTATTTATCAATTCCATTTACCTAATATTTTCATTCCAATTTTGATATTGTCTTTTCAGCATAAAACTAGTGTGCTTTATGATAAACGCTATCAACCAACAAGATATAAACATTGCGATTGTTGAATATATCAATTCTACATTTGTTTTAATATGCACTAGTCCTTGTCCTATATTCAGTAACAAACTTGTATTGATATAAATTGCATAACAATATTTTGTCCATTCATCTTCATCCTCTATATTCATCGTGATGATCCAAGAGTTTTACTCTTCTAGTCCTATAAAATACCAGAAACACGAACATAGATGGATTACATATAATACAATCATAAATATCTTGTAATATCCAATATCAAACGGTAGAAAGTCATTTACTCTAAAAATTAAAAAATTCAGCTTCTAAACTCCACACCCAATTTCAAACAATAATATGCACCATATCAAAATAGAATTAGCAGATAAAAATACTAATAAAATAGTTGTAACTAGATATAAAATGTCAATAAAAGTTTAACGTTTTATAAACTATAACTAATATTTGATGTGAAATTTAACAAAATTACCTTCTGAAATGTAAGGCTTGAAGTAGTTTAATCCTAAATCTAACACAATTATAAGGATGGCCAATACTTCAAATCCAAGGTTCACTTCTTGATTAAAGCTTATTTTGTAGGGAAGCCAAATACCCAATATAATTATACAAATTATAACGATCATATCTGAAAAAAGAAAGTATATAGGGTGAATTTGATTATTATTCTTTTCATCTTGAATTGTGTAATGAAGATTATTTTCTAAATAATTCTCAATTAACAACTATTTTTAGTAACCATTGAAATAATTATCGCGATATATGTATGCTTTTTAAAGAAGAGCTTAAGCAAATTATTTAACATACTTCTTGTCAAATAAATTTCGACTTACAGATTCTGTTTAATTGAGTTCAGAATAAAGTGGCTGTTTATGCGGAGATCGCATTGCTTAATTAAACTAACTTTTCTTAGGTTTCCCTGGCTCGTCAAAGTTTTTAGCATCATTTCCTTCAGAATTCTCATTTAATGTTTTAGCTTTTCTACACTAATCAAATTGACTGAACCCACTTTCCCTATAAGAAATGAATGATCTTAATGGTTCTGTGAATGGAGAGGGGCAGTTGATAATAGGTGAGTTTATGGTTGGAGGTTTAATGTCAGAAGGCAGTTGCAACAGTTTAGGCAGTTAGGTTTATTAATGCTATGGTCTTTTAAGTAATTCTGCATTATTGGAGTCAATATCAAAGCCAGAACTAAAAGAATTATGCATTGCTATTTTAATAATTATATTATTTTTGAATAAATTATTTTATATATATTATTATCTGAATACCACAACAAAATAATAATTAAAAATGTCTAGACTATATCCACTTTTAATAACAATTACTATTGTCGCATCTTCGACAATTACATTAAATAATCCCATTCAGGTTGATTATCACAAAGAAAAATTAAATCAATATTTCATAGATCATAATAGTTAAATATGGTTTGAATTTGTAAAGTCAATAGAAATACTTAACCCAAAAACTACTATTTGTTAAGTGATGCCATATTAATTTGAAAAAATCAATCCAATCTCCATTTAATTTGATAATATTACCTCATCTTTATTTGATAATGAATAAAAAACTCTATTTGTATTAGAGTAGAAGTAGCTTACTGTGATTGAGATTACTTTTACAAACTTTTCATTGAGCACATATCACTATAGGATAGGTGAAACTAATTATATAAATAAAATTGAAATGACTTCCCACCAGATTTCTAATGGAATAGATTTAGCATAAATAGAGGATAATTTTATTTTAATTTTAGATGATTAGTAAAAACTTATTCTTTTTGATAAAGTTACTAAGAATTTTGAAGATATTTAATCATTTTAATCTTAACCTATTTGGATTACAAGTGCTAATGGGTTTTTATTTGTGGGATTTGAAGATAAATTGATTTAATATAAATTAGATTAAAGAAAATTAATATAAATAAAACAGCTAGAATTAAATTTGGCTAACAGTTCTATTCTAAAGATGTAATAAAGTTCTATTTTCATATCATTTCCATTTTATAAGGTTATTAAAGTTACATACAATTAAAATGTATTATAGGTGGAAGATTACTTAACTTAGAATATGGAAATCGTGAGCTTGGAAATATAAGGCCAAAATATTTCATATTTAACAAAAGATTATGTGTATTTAAATTCTGGAAAAAAATTATTTGAGTAATATGATAAACTGTTTCAATTCGTTGACTTAGTAATTTTGATTTCAAATAAAGGAATCATTAAAGTGATATCTGAATTTATTGATGAATTATGTATTGATTTTTGATATTTTAAAGCAACTCCCCTGTACATTAAACATTAGAATGTCAGTAATGTACATATAATGAACAACTTTGGAATTAATTATCACCTAATTACAGAGTCCCAAAATCTCATTATGATCAATGAAATCTCTCTTACTGAATCTTTTATTTAATGTGATGATAGAATAGGAGATAATTAAGAAGCTGTATCTTTTATTGCATTAGCAGACGGTTGCCAAGATAGAAGGACTATATCTTAGCCATCAAGCTGTAAAATTTAAGGAAAAATTCAATGTATACTTTTTAATAATAACCTTTAGTTAACTATATTTCTACTATATATTCGAAGTATTCAGATCTAATTTATTTGATGATTATACTACTAATTTCAGCTTCTTTCTTGATTTTATTAGCCATTTTTTATACTAGAAAGTACCAGAAAGAGGCAGAACAATATAATATAGTAAATTAATAAGACATTCTAAAAGTGGACCAATCAAAAGATTAAATAAATTAAGAATTTTGATTTGACATACAATTAACTTAATCATTCAAATTTTATTAGTTTGTAATTCTCCTCTTATTCTATTCCAATCCATCCATATTTTTATTTTAATTAATTTATTCCTTGCAGTAACTACAAGTTATGCCTTGCAGTTTATGGATTAATTTATTCTCTTGTAATAGGATCTGCGCAACCATTTGAAGTAAACTATTTATAGATGCTATCTTTTTCATATGTTTGACCAGTGTTAAATAGAATGGGTTCATTCATTATTTCAAATGATATAATACATATAAAAGCCTAAGGTATTGGTATATCTTAGAGCATCTTTTTTTAGGTTTGCCTTTCGAGATAATTCCAATCTAACTTCACCTTTCTTCTTTCTGCAATTTCAGCAAGGATACTTTTTAAAGATTAGACATCTACAAACTATATAATTTTCATACTGATTCTATCCATTTCTTGAGCTATCAAAAAAACCATTCTTCTTCCTTTTCCTAGATTTTGATTAATTAAAACTTTCAGTTTATTCTTTTATTAATCATTGTTATCTTTAATATTCTCATATGCTTTAAGATAATTAAAATTGAATACCCTAGTCTAAATATTACAGACCTTTATGAGCCTATTTAATTAGTTATTCACTAATTTCTGGACTCATTTATACTTCAAGTAAAATAACTGTTCCATAAATGAAGTATGCCCTTGCATTTGTTTAATCAATTTTTATAGCTTATTCTGCATCTTTTTTGGCCTCTTATAATTTATTTATTTATTTATAGACAACAGCTCTATTCGAGTAGTAAATGGAATCAGTACCATGTAAATTCTAAATAATTATTGTTTTATACAATGGCTTTGGTATAACATTCGATAGCTTTTTAATAATTTTTTTATGAGAAAAATTAATTCCCCTTAACTTTTTCCTCTAAAGATTGCTGCACTTTGTCAAGTTACAATGGACTTGGCGTTTAATTAATATTTTTCTAACTAGTTTCTTATGCTGAAGGTTTTTTCGCAGCTTTGAAAATTTTCCTTTGTTACTAAGGTTGTTAAGGTTACTAAGGCTACTAAGGTTGCTAAGGGTACTCCTGAGCGAATATTTCCTCTGCTTGATAGTTCATGAATAAACAATCTTCATTTGAGTGTGCTTATCCCATAGATGATTAATTATTTATTATATTAACTTCAAAAAATAAAAAATTAACAGGGTAATTGAATCAAAAAGAACTTTTTCGTTTGTTCGTTTCATTTCCGCCATCATAAGCGTGGAAAAATTTCATTAAATCGTCAACCTTCATTTAATCAATTTACTCATTTTCATCATAGTCGCTGCTATATATAGTACTAACTTTCAAGTCTTTGTTTTTTATTCCAGACCTATTTTTTGGATCAATTGTAGTGTCTTAGTTATCACACAATATATGATTAATGATGTATTTAAATAAACGAATTACTTAAGTGTCCTAATTTAGTAATTCATTTAATTACCTAAGAGCTAATTTTAATTTCTTCTAAAGAACTCTTGGGATTGTCTTTTAAAAACTACTTAATAGCAAATAGCATAATTGCTGCTATTTTAGATTTAGAAATATGCCCATTGAATGGTTCCAACAATGGAAATGCGATTGACTTTACACCTAGGTTTGCTGCTAATTGTAAACAATTAATCATGCATTCATAGATGTTTTATCTCTCGTGTGTTTATTATGAGTCAATCATTTTATCTGTATATATATGGACTCCATCTATTTATTACCTTAAACCCTCCTGTAATGATTCACTTGGTTGAAAATCAGTAGAACCATCAGTGATATAAGAACTTTTTGGCATCATCATAGTAGTTTCACAACCGCTTGAAAGTACTGTATATATAATGTAATCAAAGTCCATCTATTATTGTTGCCTTATATTAATACATCTCCTGCATGCGTATGTACTACTTATCCTAATTCCAGTTTTCCACCTTCATTTAAACGTACTTATTTCAGTTCATTCATTACAGTCTATCCTCCATATTTTCTATTTTAATTAGATATAGATATACTTAAGTAGATCCTCCATGTTTTATCCCATTTTTAATCTCGTACTTACAATAAGAACTATTGTGTCTACATCTTCATTAAATAAAAGCTTGCTGTAACTTAATTTAATTTGGCAACCAGCAAAGGATGCATGAGCAGCAATATTAGGTTATAAGCTCATTTTTGAGCTGCTTCCAAAATGGTCAGAGCCAGAACAACATAATGTTTTATTACCCATATTAATATTATTTATTTAAATAAATTTATCATTACTAATACAATTCTTAGGAAATATATGTTCAATTAATATACTATTGAAGATTTGAATGCTTAATTTATAATTTTGATCTTTTATATTGGTTTTAGTGTAATTCTATTGAAAATGAATTTTGTATTGTAAATGAAATAATTTATGTCAACTAATTCAGTCTCTTTTCTACACTTTAATGGTAATAAACCCATCTTCAACTAAATGATCCTCATATTCTTCTAAAGACTTTATTATCCTATAATAATATTATCTTTATATATATATACCTTAACCTCTCAATCTATCAAGTCTTGTATTTAAATCTTAAATTAATCTTTGCTATTCGTTGATTTATTAATCCTTAGAATTCATACTCTCTTCAAAAGTTCCTTGGTCTCTTAATCTACTATTTTCTTCAATTAATTCATTCATTTTCTTCAGCAACTCATGATCAGATTACTAAAATTTAAAATATTTAACACATTGGCTAGATATTGACTATTCTTTAATAAAATTGATTCCATTTAGGATTTTCCTAAAGAATCTCTAACAGGAGTCTATTATAGGAAGCTTGAATGAGATGGTTGGAATGAACTTGTATCCGTAATCCCTCTTCCATAATGTTCAATATTAGTTATTGCTCTTTATCTAACTCTGTCATATGCCTTTAGTAAATTATTTATCAGCTTTTTGCATTTAACTATTTATAAAGAATTCAAGCTGGCTGCTTTTGATGTAGTTGAAATGTCCCTCATTCTCCAAAAGGCTATTTAAGGAGTGATATTTGTGTTCTTAGCAATCATTTCAGCTACCCTCTAGAACAATTTATTGTAAAGTTTAGGTCCTTTCCAAATATCCAAAGCTTCTTTCATTAATTCCCTATCTTGTTCTAGATTTAATAAAAGCAACTTTTAAATTGCAGTAAATACTGAGACCATATTCTTCTTGACAGCTCTCATATTCCATCTTTTGGAAATATATTCTTAATTTTATTTTCCCAAAATTTTAAAATAACAATATAGCCTCTCTGTTCAACCTAATTTCTCCTTCTTAAGCAGATTCCTTTTTATTTGTCAAATTTGATTATAAACGTTTCCATTCCACTTAGGCTACATTTAATTGGTTCATTTTATGCTAATAGAATAATTAGATTGCAAGTTTCTTCTTATCCGAAATATTGAAAGCATCTACTACTCTATGAAATTCAACAATTTTCTGCCATTTCAAAAATGATTTCTTTTAACACTCATGCAATAAACAACATTTTATTTAAAGCAAATTTTTATCTTGCCTATCCATCAAGATCAATATTTTATAATTGATTGAAGGTATCCTTTCTAAGCATGTGAATTTTGAATATATTTAGTGATTTTTCGAATACGCTTGCTTTTAATGAATCTAATTCTTTATTTTCGGGTAGAGCTTTCCATTTTTAGAAGGAAACTTCTATTTACCCTACCTATATATGAAATAATTAGATATGTATTTTTTTTATTCAGCTTATTTCTGTCTTTTCAAATAAAACTTTCTTAAAATATCTCTTAATCTGCCTTGATCATTTGTTCTCAAATTTCTATGCAGAGCAAATACTAATAACTTCTTCTTCTCATCATCAAGTTATGAATAAATTTAGATTACTTCACTAAATTTTTCCAATGGAGAAATACCCATCTTATCATTAACATTTTATTCAAGACACTTTCTTATCTTTTATTAGGTTTAAATATCTTTTAGACATGTCCTGCTAATGTGAGAGCTAGAGTTTAAAATAGATTTGCAGTATATTTGCAAGTTTCTATTGATTTATGCAATTTATTTATATCTCTCCAATATAAGAATAATCTTTTATTTTGGCCCATGCCAAGAGCCAGTATTTTTCTGAGGCAATATAATTTTTTGCTACAACTAAAAATAATAAAGATGCAATAAATAAAACTTTAAATATATTACCTTCTTGATACACATGTTTTAATGGTTCTAAAGTTGCCTTAAGTCTTCCTCTAAAATGTAAATCTAATATCCTTTCAAACTTCCTTGCATTTTTTAATTATTCTGTATTTTAAGGTCAGGTAAATTCTTCCACTTTTAGAAGGCTACAATGGCACCTCCAAATTTAGTGGCAAACAATTTAGAAAAGAATTCTATCTTGAGCAGCATTCATACTTGAATTTCGTTTAAATTTAGCTAATATTGCTCTCAATTTAGCTACATCATTATTTTTTAAGAAATTGTTTATTGATTCTAACAGCAATTTCTTTTTCTCTTCATTCATAGCCCCCTATAATTTTTGTAACTTTCCATCATTATACTATTTCATGAAAAAATATCTCAAATTGCTGTCAAAATTGCCAATAAGTTGAAGCTATGCTTTTTCTTTTTTTTATGATTCTTCATCTGGCTTTAATGGAGCATTATTATTCTTAATATGCAATCCCAAAAATCCAAAAAGATTTATAACACATTTACATCTCTCTACTTCTCTAATTAAGGAAATATTTTTATTCCATTAATCTAATGTTCTTTATTATTCTGATTCTTAGGTCTTTATCATAAGCATTACTGCCATTTTCTTAATTTCCAAAGCATCATCGTATTCTTCTAATATGGGATTCCATGAATATTTTCTTGCTATGTGAATTATAAATTTATTTAGAGATTTTTCAAAAACACTTGCTTTAACTTTTAGATCATTATTATCTTCAGGTAATTATTGTTATTGTTTTTATCTATTAAGCACAATTTTTATTAAATATACTTCCATCTATTAAATGATAGCCAGGCTTAAGATATCGTATTTCTATTTATAATCGTAAGGGCTTTTCTTTTAAGATTTTGTTCAATAGCATTTTGTTAAATCTTCTCAATACTTCAGTTAATGCATAAAACTTTACTTTAGATCCTGCATTAATCCATCCAATCAATTTTTATTTAACAATCTGATCATTTAATGTAACTTTAAGTTATGAGAACTTATCAAACATTTTCATCTCCCAAGCTTTTCTATGCAAAAATAAAAAGGCTTTTTTTAAGTCACTTTAGGTGACAGCAATAATTTTGTTAATGCAAAATTTTTTTTAACTTATCCATCTTAAAATTCATTTTCTATTTGGTCCCAAGAGTTTAATTTAACAAATCTAAAAGCAATTTTTCCAAGTGAAATAGCAAATTTACTTACTCTAGCCTAGTTATTCAAGGCATCATCCCCAGGTAATGATTTCCATTTTTAAAATGATAATTCAACTTATCCTATTTGAGTTTACAGAACTCTTAGATGTATTTTCTTAATTAGCTAATTTACTTGTTACCCAATGTAAAATAGTTTTAAAATTCTTCTTAATCTATTCAAATTACAGTTTTTAATGAATCTTTAGAGATTGATTAACACAAATTTCTTTCTCTCATCTCCCAATTTTTCAGATATCTTTTGCTATTTATTAAAATTTTTCCATCTCAGAAACGCTATCATCAAATTATACGTAAATGAAGACATTAACTTCACCAGACATTTTTCCTTAGATTCTGCATCCTTTCTTGTATATAAAAATGCTCGAATATTATTTCTCAAAACTTCTTATAAAGAATCAAAAAAGTTATTTGTCTTTTAACAAGCTATAACAGATTTATAAATTTTATTCATGGATTGTCATTAACGTACAAATCTCTATGGAGCACTTAATTATTTGACTAGCATTTATTTAATACACAATCTTTTACATTAGATACCTTACTTAACAACCCTTTTTCTGTTTTATTGGCCGTGTCCTCCAATCTTGAGATAATTTCTTATTTATTAATATTATCCAGGGAAAATTTAATAATTGTAAAAAAGATTATAATCTTTATTATTGTAAGATGAGATTAATCAATTAAATAAATGTTATATAAATATATTATTAATTATTCCATATCAATATGGCATATACTTTGGAATGCTTTTCCCTCTTTTTTCTTCTACAGAACATTGCTAGAGGTATTTTTTTAGCATTTTTTTTTGATCCACCTCCATTCTCCATGCCTAAAATACTGAATACATCAAAGAGTGCTAAGTTTCTTATTCACTTTTAATTTATCTATATATAGGTATAAAATTTACAATTTTTTTTCTAGTTTTAGTTACTTAATGAATTCAGCTCCAATAGTTCTATAATGATACAAATAAAAGCCTCTGAAAATTTTCATAAATTGTTTTCTTTAATTCGTTCTTTTTAAAAGTTCAATAATCCACATTTAAAAGTATACATTCACAAGATTATTGTTTTGTTTAGATGATAAATATTCAAGTTTTTTATTTGTGTTGTTTTTTACTTATTGTAAAATTAAAAGAAGTTAATATTTTAGTCTACTTTAATAGTGTAATTCTGCTTTTTTATTTTTAATTTAAGATTTGACTTTGTTAAAATAATTTGATAGGTTTCTCTCATATGAGATGCCTAGTATTTTATTAAAAGTGATAACAGCTTTATTAATTCTCCATTATTTCAGATATTGCTTTTATAATTTTCTTTTTTTACACTTACTCAAATATTATTATTTACTTGACTTCAAGACTTTTTTAAAAGCTTATTTCATTTTCTATTTGATAAGTGAATTAAAAATATCATAATATTTATTGGCCTTTTCTGTTTTCATTTGATTCTAGGATAATATCTCCATAAACTTAACCACATATTACATTTTATTTTATTTCGAATCATAATTTTAATCCAATATATTATAGATACTCTTAGCTGCAATTCTTTTTTAACTTTGAAAAAACCAAAATAATAGGATCTTCTATTTTTTTTTGTCATCTATTTATTTAAAGATGGTTTAGTTTTTATCACCAAACTATTTAATGATTTTGAGGTTGTAATACATATTTCTTTTATAAATTTCTCCTAATGATTTACAGATAAATTTATATGCAACAGATTCATTTGTTAATTTAGCCCACAAAGTTAAACAAATTATTTGCTTTCTAATATTCTTTTATTCAAGATAATTATAATAAATTGAATCTTATTATAGATGTCCAAAAATAGCATATTGTTTATTTTGTACTAATTTATTAAAAGTTTTCAAAGCAAATTCCCCTTTTAGTTATTTTATCTAATAACTTTGCAAATGATAAAATAATACACTCTAACAATGTTAGTAATAGATTTTATTTGTTAAAATGTTTTCAAGTTTAGATTGAAACTATTTTAATTTTAAATTCATTTTTGATAAATATTCCCACCTCTAAAAAAGCCTCGATAATTTACTCTTACTTAAATTAGAATTTAAAGTATATTATTTATTGATAACAAATAACTTTCTAGCTTTCTTATAAAATTATTCATTCTCCTTTTTTTCAAAAATATTTTGGAGTTTGTTGAATCCTCCA
The DNA here is from genome assembly GCF_000165425.1 of Paramecium tetraurelia. Classification (NCBI taxonomy): domain Eukaryota; phylum Ciliophora; class Oligohymenophorea; order Peniculida; family Parameciidae; genus Paramecium; species Paramecium tetraurelia. The sequence continues at coordinate 165,464 of NW_001798982.1, read as the reverse complement.
ATTTGATTTAATTGTTTTACCCATTTATGGAAAATTCTTTATTTTTACATTTTAGAGCATAATTTATAAACCTTCATATCTTTGTTAATTTTCTTCATTCTATTTAAAACGCAACTTTTAGTTTTCTTTATTGCATTTTCAATAGAAAAGATAATGGTTTTCAATGAATGAGATTTTTGATATTATTTTTTCCATTATTAAAAGTATTTAAATAAAAATTGATTTTATTATTTATCTTAAATTTCTATTTCTTTGTTATTGTCTATTATTGCTTAGATCGAGAAGATCATATTATCCTTTCCTTTATTTTCCATCTGTAAAAGAAAGCGTTAAAATTTCTTTAATTTTTATAGTTTAGATGCCCACATTTTCAAAATTTTTCTTTTCATTAAATTTATTGAATTGTTCTTAACTTAAACACTTCTATTATTGAGTAAAAGCTTTAAAAATTATTTTTTTAATTATTTTACTCTTAACTTATTCAAAATTTTTGTTAGATAAATAGTCTTTTAAGATGATTAGGTTGAATCAAACCAGTGCAAGAGTACTTTTTTAATTAAATTTTGTTTGTAAAATATTTTTGCATTTTCAATTCTATTATTTGAGTCTAATTTTTTAAAGAGTTTCAATTTTTAATCCCTTTATATATCCTAAATTGCTGATATCATAAGTTTTGCTCCTTATTATTTACTAGTAAAGACTTTCCAACCAGCAAAGCATTTTCTTAATTTATTCATTTTCATAACTTAATCTCTGGGCCTTTTCTTATGAACAATAAGATCTTTAAAACCTTTGAAGTATTTTTATAATAAATTTTTCTTTATTTACAAAACAGTGATAGCTGTAAGATATGCTACATTCTACTCAAATGTGAATAATCTTCTCATATGTTTAAAACTATTGGATTTAAGATGATATAATTATCGTTTTTTTATTATTTCTGTATTATTTCTTTATTTGAGTTTTTTCCTATTATATAGATTACCATTAATTACATTTTATATTTATTTAATTGATTGAATGCAAATTTCATTAAATAAAATATTCTGCCTTATGCCATATACTTTTTCTTCTAAAAGTCTCTAACTTTTATTAACTAAAAACAATGAAGATCATATTACTTGCATGTGTTTAAAAAATATTCTCTATTGCAGATTTGTAAAACTAACACAAAAACTTTCAATTTTGCCTTTTGATAATCGCTTTGCATTCCAAAATTTCAAAAATCTTAACTTTTACTTGTAAACAATAATTGGAAGATTTTTTTAATCTTAAACTTTTTAGATTTTCTTTTTCCATTTATAATCGTTCAATGTTTTAAATACTCTAATGTAAAAAACAATTTTACTTTTAATAAACCTTAATAACATGTAGTTTGTCGAAGTTATTTCGAATATTTCTTTAATAAGAATGTTTTTAACCATAATTAAGCCAGAAATAAAATGGTCCTGCTACATATTTTCCGAATAAACTTCTTTACACACTTCTCTTATTACTATTTACTTACAAAATTTAATTACATCACTTTTTATCTGAAATTATATGCTCTAACTTTCATATAATCAAAGATGTGTTTTACTATGTTATGTTGATGAAGTGAGAGCAATTACTTATAAAACTATTGTTTTTTTAAGTGATTAATAAGATTTATTCTTAGTCCTCTTATAACTTTTTGTTTGAGTTTTAGAGGGTATTTGTTCTCCTACTTAAATCTAATATTATTTAACTAAATTATAGAATCATATTTACTTTTAGTTCTTTCACAAATTCTTTTTAGTGTTTAGATCTCATTATTCTGACTAAGTTCTTTAGCCATAAGGATCTTTAAAAAGCAAGTCGATATTTATTAAAGTATAAGTAAATTTAAAACTATTTGATTTATGGGATATTAGCAATATCCTATTTCCTATGAAATCTCTTTTCTTTTGCCCAATTCAACCAAAAATTAGTTAATCTTGGGATAATATGTAGATATTACCTTCTTAATTTATTAACTTTATAAATGGCTCGAGCCTTGGAATTAAGTTCTTTTTTCATTTTTTATTCTTTGGTATATTGTTGTAAAATATTAAATGGTTTGCTTATATAAAGCATTTGTAAAAATCGCCCAATCTGCTGATATTATCTTAATTAAATAAATTATTACTCATTTTTCTTCTCTTTTATTTAAATATTGATTGCAAATCCTTTGAATCCTTTTCTTAACAATTGGAACAGATAAACATCATTCAACTATTTTTTATAATTGTTTTTATTCTGGATTACGGTGTGAAAACATCTTAGTATTCTCAGAATTTTCCTTTTGTTCTAATAAATTAATAGATTATCAGCTGTTTATTTTTGTTTTCTATTAAAATCCTTCAGTCGGAGGTATTAATTCCATTTTTTAAAACACTTTTTCATAACAAATTAATTAGTTTCTCGTTTTTATTGATTCATCACTAGGTTATTCCATAAAGTGAAATACAGTTTTTATAATTTTTGTTAATATAAACCATAAGCTAACAAGTTATTTTAGTGTTTATCCCTGCGATGTTGATAGTATAATTTAAATTTCATAAAGCAAGTTTTCAATGTTTCTTAATTTTTGAGTTGAATCAAACCAAAACTGATTTTATTTTTTGAATTTTTATTTTATTTTGCAAAATGAAAATTGATCCATTTTTCAAAATAAACTCTTAATTAATTGAGACTATAAAAGTGATCTGATTAAACCTTTTTTAATCTATTTTATTTATGTTTAATTGAATATTTTCTCATCTTATTAAAAGCTCTCCAGAGATAGTTGTGTTTTCTCATGAGTAACACTTGATTTCTGGAATTCTTAATTCTCTTTTTCCTCAACCAATTTTGTTTCTAAATATAATTTCACAATATTACTAAATTGTCAAAATGATGGAATAATATTTTAAGTATTTGATTTTGTTGAAACAGTTGGATATCTTTTTCAATTTGGAAAGAATCTTTCAAACTGAATTTAGCAACTTTGGATGGTTCCGCTTAAATTTCAACATCTTACAACAATTTGACAGGTTCATTGTAAAGAAATATAATTTTATTAAAGGCAAGTCTATAATGCTGCATAATTTTCCTCTGTACTACGGATATAAGTTATTGCAATGAGTTAATATTGAAGGAAGAGATAGTCCTATTTGTTCTATGTTACTTTTCTGATTTTATATAATCACTTTAAGCTGAACGTCTCTTTCCGTCAGAAATTTGTTGCAAAATCTGATTGGTTAATCTAGTTAATAAATGGGAAGGATTACTCTTTTTGGTAATCAGATTAAAAATCGGTTAACCTTGATGCTCTGGTTTCAAAGGTTGGCGGAGATGCAAATGTAGTGGGACTAGTAAATTTTTAGACTTTGTCCAATCTGCTGGGTTAGATCCTATTAGTTTGATTTGGGTTGTTTTCATCACAGGAGGTTTTTACATCGAATGAGAAATTTAGGCTGTTTAACTCTTTAAGTTATTTCGGTTTCAATGGGATGTATCTTTAGTACCATTTGTCTCCATCATTTCGCGATTCTGTTATGATTTGTTTATAAACCTTGTCATACATATCAATGTCAATTCTTTTTGCTCCTTATTTTAGTAATAAATTATTACTCCTCAATTTGTCTAGCACATCCAAAATGTTACTTAAATTATAACGGCCATTCACTTCAGCCATTATCTCTTACATAACAGGCTCCATACTTGGTTTAATATTTAAATTTGAAAAATATATTAATTATTTGTTATGATTTAAATAATATAAGCTCAAGGCTAAATAAATTCAGTATTTATTGTTCAAATGGAATCTACTCATTGAACACACAAGAAGTGAATTAAATGAAAACAATTTTCAGAAGAAAATGCGAATCGTCAAATTTATATATAAAATTATTTATATTATATAAAAAATGAATGAAGAAATCGATCATCATTTAGAAATGCAAGAGACTAATGCTATGTTGCTTTAGTAATTTGAAAAAGTGACAGAACAATAAGAAGCAGAGACTCCAAATAAATATTCTGATCATTCAGATCCACCTTCGCCCACTAAATAAAAATCTAAAAAGAAGGAAAGAATTGTTGAGAAGCTATTATAAAATAGAGCAAAATTCAATGACAGGACAGCGTTATTTAATTTAATCAACACTTTACAAATGGTAAAGGCATTTTCTAAGAATTTAGGTTATAACTCTATACAATCTTAGCTCAATTATTAATATAGAAGGATAAACAAATTTAAAATTTTATGACACCACTCAGATCTATAGCTATTATGTTTGGAATAAACAAGGATTCTCTGTTTACTACTTGATTATCATCTTGATTATGGTTCACATTTTAAAATTGTTAACATGTTTGGTGGGTATCGATAAAATTTAACAAATTAGGTTATTTTTGTGTTGTGCAAAAGAGTGAAAAACTGTTAACCATCTTCATGATGTTAACTTTCACTTGTGTCATCACTAGAGGAATCATAACTATATTATTACTAATAGATTATAGTTAGATAGAACTCACCTAATCATATATATACGGAGATTCGGATAAAGTAGCATAATCTTAAGGAGTGTAATTTATCATAGTTTTGGTCCTTTTTGTTGCAGTAGAGATAATCATGGGTTTGTAGAGTCTCTTATTGGCAGGCTAGGCTAAGAAGAAATATAAATGTACATTAATTCATCAATATAAATCAAGCTATGCGTATCAACGAAAAGAAAATTGCTGCTCATTATTCAATTGCTTATTAAATCATGTTAAGGTAATTTGTAATTTGATTTGTTGTATAATAAATATCGATATTATGTATATAAAATATTGGACATTCATAAAATATATCATATCCCTGAACAGTTTTCCTTTTTTTATCTCATAATACCTATACAAATTGTAATAGATTTAATTAAGAATAATTATCATATAAGAATAAGTTCAAATAGATGAATTCCTCCTTGATGTAGAATTTATAATAATTCAATTATTGTATATTTCTCTCATTTTTGAATTCAATTAATGGGATCATATGTCCATAATTTAAAGTTTTGCTTATTATGAAGTTGCAATTCAAGTTCCTAATTTATAAGAATGAAATTAGTCTACGTTGCGTAAATAAATTAGGTAAACAGATTAAATATATAAAATTATCAGTAGGAAAACAATAATTTATAAAATGGGAATTTGTGGAAGCACTACGAAATAACCAATAGATCAGATTTGTAAATTGAGTCAGCCAATCATAACTAGTGGTGAATTGTAGATAAAAGTGTTGTTGAAGAATATCAAGTTGAAGATGCCAGATATCCGATAATGCTCTATTGAATTCGATTTGGGTAGATGTAAGTATACATCACCTGTGCATGTGAATAATGAAGGAGAACATTATGTAATTATTATTTGATAGAAGCAATTAAGTGGCGAGCAAGTTTTGATGGCTTACTTCTGATGACTGAATAATAAATGAGAGAAACTAATATTAAGATTTCAGTACTAACATCATCAGTGATTGGTTAAGCCTAAATCAATTTGTTTGAAACTGCTGTAGGTCCTTTCCATTTTGAGTTACCAATACGAGGCTAAAATAGTGGGAATGTGAGTTTCGATTTGAAAATGAATCAAATTGTTCAAGCAACTCTATAGAGCAAATACATTATATGGGAATTGAATTAGAGCTTGAATGAGGTTAGATACAATTACAATCTGCGTTTGGTGGTTCAAATAAATGACTATTAACAAGACCTCCCAATTGTCGTACATCTCTGAGCATTCATCTACCTTTACTAATCCGAACTATAGAAAACAGAACGAGAAGAAGAGCACACAATTTTAAACTAGTCGTAAGAGCATCTTAGACCAAGATTCTATAAAGGATAGTTTAACCTCCTTATCAAGACTCCCTTCATTAAAAAGTCCTCCAAATCCATCATATGATTCTGTGGCTGCAACCCCTACTCATAAAGTATCTAATCACTAATACCGTAGGCAAATCATCGAATTGAATGGGATCATATCAACGACGAACTTACAATGATAGTAGAATTGCCAATCCAGGAATTTCAAGGCTCAGCACTTCAATTGTGTTTATGGTCTATTTCTTCTAATAGAAGGAGTTTGGACAATATTAAGTCTCCACAAAAGACTATTATAAAGAAAACAAAAAATCAGCATGACTCTGAATACATGGATTTGGAAATCTAAGATCATCATCTTGTAGCAGAAACCTATATCAATTTGTCAAATATGGAAACAAGTGTATCAGCCGAATAGGGAGCCAAATTGTTAATGATCAAGAGCTATCAACCTAAATCTCTTTGGTATCATGGTGTTGAAGTCGGTAAAATTGATTATGAAATCAGTGTCCGAATCCCAAATCATCTCTAATAGTCTTCATTTGGGGTTTAAACAGATAGGGGAATTGTTTCTTCCATTTCTGTTGTTGGAAATGTAGAAAACATCAGTGTTACTGAAATTAAAATGATATAAATGGAATTTTAAAAGTTATCTAGCAGCATCTTTAAGATGGAACACAAATCTCTCAATATTGATGAAAAATTAAAAGTTAGGTAAGAAATGGATCAAAATCTAACTCGTTTAGCATAATTTCTTGGCCAATCTCATGGAAGTGCTATCAAAACTTTCTAATATAAATCAGAGGATGATTTAATGAAAGCTTAATAATTACTCATTTAAATCTCTATTCATCTAGTCGATTATTCTAAAACATTATCCACTTTTGACTCTTATTATGAATGTCTCAATCAAGTCTTAAGTCGTGGCGAATTAATGCTTTAACAATTGGGATTTTTTAAGGCTCTTAATAAAAAATAATCTAATTAGAAAATTGAAGTGTGTTTAAACTATTAAACATTCTTAATCAATACATTACGTTACACTCTATCTAAATTAAGTTAAAAGGATCCTTCAAATGAAGCCAGAAAACTCTATATCAAAATCTTAGTCATCAGTTATTTCAGAATACCAGAATTCAGAGTCAAATTCTTAGAACTTATTAATAAACCGAATGATCCTCAATTAAATGAATTAAGAGGCACCGAATTTATACAAGAAGATGATCCAACCAACATAGATAAAAGTACCAAGAATAATATTTCAATATTTGATTGGTAGAATTATTTTCATACTTATTTGAATGATAAAACTTAAGGAATTCAAAATTAATCAGCTCTCAATTAAATCCTAGATGATGAAAGTTGGAAGGAAAACATAAGGCATAGGTCGATTAATTTTAGTTTCTTTGTTGAAGAATGGGCTATCTATGTGAGAAATATTCTACAAGTGAAAATACTGCCTTGGCAAGATATTCCAGGATATAGAATTTTAGTTAAAGCCTTTATGTGTGAATTAAAATAGTAAGATTCAGTGCCTGATGCTATGAAAATAGGCTTGAGGAGTTTGATGCAAAACGTTAATCTCTTAGGGATTATAGTTAGTCTACAATTTAATAAGACAAAGTAAGTAGAATTAAAAATTATTCTAGTTTATACAACACAGAATAAGTGATTGAAACCTTTGAAATTTTGGATATATGCTTCTCCACCTTGACTGCCATGCCTCCTTACTTTGATTACCCATTCCTTCTGAAAGGAATAAAATAAATCATCATAGATTCAGAACATGCCATTTGCATTGCCAAATGTCTGTGGTTCATCTATAATATATACCCATTACTCTAAAGTAAACATATATCTTATCAGTCAGTGGAGTTTAAGAAGGATCTGTGCGAATTCATCTTTGAGAAAGCTGTATTCAAACTATTTCTTCATTGGAGCAAGACCGTAAGAATGATGTTTCACTACTTTCTACTATACAGAGTGTCACATCAACATAAGAATCCTAAAGTTGGAGGATTAGATGAGGAGTAGAATTATAATGTAAATAAATAGGTAAATTATATAATAATACACTCTGATCAATAGACCAAAAAAGAATCAAAGCTACTTTGAAAATCGACAGCCTCAATAATAGTTAATTGTAATTATGTAGTACTTATTATCCAATAGTCTGATTACATCTACATGAAGTACATGAGATTCTTAAGCAAAGTTGAATAGGCCAAAATAAATGAAGGAGAGCGAGAATATTAATAGGATTATAAGAGTTATTATTAGCGATTGGTGACTAAGAAGTTGAAGATGGAGCAGGAATAGAAATTACGATAAGTCGCAGAACCTAAGAGGGAAAGTTTAAAATTAGAACGACTATAATCTGAATAGGAAGAATAAACATAAAATTAGTTGAAACCAGTTATAGTTCCCAGAACAGTAATGCATAAAAAATTAAGTTGTAAGAACATTATAATGACTTTAAGTTAAACACGATATTGAAATAACAGACAAATAATAATAATATGTTTTAATATCTATTAGAGAATTTGAAGAATAACTGAAAAATTATAATAATTGGAGATAATCTAATATCAAAAAGGTCATGGGCAAGTACAATGAGGAAGGTTCAATATTTAATATATTCAAGATAAACACACAATTCATCTAACATTCGAGGTTCCAAAAATGGATATTCTTAAAAGGATTGACGAAAAGGAAGGAGCATGAATTTATCTAAGAATTATCAATTATGTCAATATATATACTTTTACTTTCTAATTATTTTAGGCTAATTTTATTTCCGTATATTTTATAAAAATTAATAATATAGAGAGTACAATGGAAATTCTAGAATTTATTTTTCCAGAATGTGCCTTCCTATTTAATTGAACCAGAGGTTTTTAATGATGTATATTTATACAAGAACCAAATCTGCGAGTCAATAATTACTAATATTTCCATTATATTATCGGTTATTTCTACTAATATTTTAATAGAAAATCCAGATTTCAAATTCTAGTCCAATTAAAAAAAAAAAAACAATAATTAACATTGCTAAGAACTAAAAAGAAATGATTCAAATGGGATCAGGGAAAGCATTTTTAAAAGAAATTTAAGCTGGTGATAATGAAATGAATATAAATCAACTTTAAGAAGAATTGGACACAAATATTTTTACTGTTAGTTTTTCAAGTTTGGGAGAAAAGGATCGCCAGAATTAAGTAGTACACTAAGGAGATCCTTTGTATTGTTAGAATTGCAAAGGAATTCTGAATAAATTTTCTAATCTATCTCTCTTTAATAACAGTGGAAGTTGTTTGTAACTTTCATGGAATTGTGAGTTTTGTACTCATCTTAATGAGATTTAAATCCAGGACGGTGATATTCCAGAGAAGGAAGAAGCCTTGTACTTGATTCAAAGTCATTTCCAGTAATAGAGTTAAAAATAAGAAAAAAATTCAATAACGTTTTGCATTGATACGAGCGGTTCAATGTCAACTACCACAGAAATTAAAGGAAAAGTTTCAATCAAAACAGGATTAACTAATAAAGAATAAGAAATGCTGAAGTAGTTTATTTAGCCTGGAACTGAAGCTCATTATTTGAAAAAATAAAAATAAATTAGTTATGTATCTAGAAAGCAATGTCTTCTTTCAGCGATTGAATAACAAATCAAAAAATTACAATAACAAAACCCAGAGAAGGTTGTAGGATTGGTAACATTTAATAATGAAGTCGTTGTTTATGGAGATGGGTCATAACAGCCAATTAAATTTTAAGAATAAGAATTATATTAAGAAGTCTAAATTAAAACAGTATTAAGCAGATGTGCTAATTAAATGATGTAAAATCCAATTAGCAAATAAGCGGATAATATCATCAATATTTGCGAATAATTATAGGACAATGGTCAAACTGCTTTGGGTCCAGCTTTGATTTCTGCTTTGGAATTAGCAAAAGTAGGAAAACCTGGATCTATGATTATCATATGCACAGATGGGTTGGCAAATTTAGGGATCGGTGCGTTAGATAGTGAATCGAGTAAGAGATTTTATTAAGAGCTCGGGAAAATGGCTGCTGAAAAAGGGATAATAATATCACTTGTCACAATAAAAGGGGAGGGGTGTAAAATAGATACTTTAGGAGAGTTGGTTGAAAGGACAAATGGAATTGTAACTAGAGTCAATCCTGAAAAAATAGGTGAAGATTTTGCGAACATTATTAATGATGTTGTTGTTGGAACATAAGTTGAATTAAAAGTAATTTTGCATAAGGCTCTAAAATTCAGAAGGGAAGACTTAATAAAAGCAGAAAACAATACATTAAAGAAATATATAGGAAATGTTACGAAATCAACTCTTTAAACATTTGAGTATGAATTAAAATCAGAATAAGAATTAAAAAAAGAAAATATAGACATAAAAAAATTAAAATAAATTCCATTTTAAATTAGAATTACTTATACAAATTTGAAAGGAGATAGAATGATGAAAGTTGTCACTAAATTAGTCTAAACAACCTAGAATAAAGTAGAGGCTGAAAAATCAGCTCAAGTTGAAGTCATTCATAAAAGATTAGCTTAAAAAACAGCATAAATAGCTAAAAAAGGCAATTATGAAGAAGCATAGACGTACAATCAAAATTGGAATCAATATTTGCAAAAAAATCCTCATATTAACAATAATTAAATAAATTAGCAGAAGAATTTAATTTATTAAAAACATAATGAAAAATTGTCAACTGCAATTAAAAATTAAGAAGTTCGCAAATAAAAATCGATGTGCTTTTCAGAAATAGAATAAAAAGGGAATTCTTTGAAATAAAATTCTGAACCTTTTAATTCAAAAGAGATAAACAATGAAAATTCAGAAAGTATTCTATTTGGAAATTCATAATCTATAAATACCCCTTTAAATAAAGAAAAAAATAGTAAAAGAATCGATTAAAATGAATACAAGCAATAAAAATTCGACACACCAGGTTCACAATCGAGCTCAAAAATTGAGTTTAAAAAAATATCATCAAACACTATTAGTACAATCGATTCAAATTTCATTAACAGAAAAACTAACTCTAGCCAAGATTCCAGCTCCTCTAACTAATCTGACGAAGATTAAGATTAAGCAACTTTGTATTTTTATGACAAAGGCTAATTTTGACTTTTTATTTTTATTTTTATGTCTTCTAATAAATATATCGAATAATCTCCAGAAGTCTTAAGTTAAAGAAGTTCATTTAGACATTCATCATTTAATCAGAGTGTTCAAGAATTCTCATAGTATAAGGAAAAAATGCAGGATCTTATGTTGCCAAATGTAGAATTTATAGATCCATAAGATTTTAAGAAACAAAATGAATGTTTTGTTTGTGTCATTGAATTTACTTAGACAAATAGACAGCATCATTGTAGGTAATGTTATTCTGTTATTACCTTTTAGAATGTGTGGAAGTTCCTGTTGTGGATAATGCTCTCAAAAAACAATCAACAAGAATAGAGTTTGCGATATCTGTTATATGAAAGCCTCTTAAATAACTGCTGAGAAAAAAAGGAACAAATTTTTACAATCTTTAAAGGATTCTGCAAAAAAATTGAAAAAACATATAGAATAAGCGTAAAAAAAGAAATAAGAGTTGTAGAATGAACGAGATGCTCAATAAGACAAATAATAGATCGACTTAAGAATATTAGAAAAGGAAACTGAGGACTATAGATTAAAGTATTCCCAAAAAACTTAAGATAAGTGTTAATATGAGCAAGAAGTTTAGGAAATTAAAAAGAAAATGTCAGAATTAAATGCTCTTAAAGAATAGGTACAGTAGGAGTGCTAAGAAAAAGAGCAAGAAATACGTGCTTATGACACTAATCTATATTTGAAGGAGCAAGAATTAAATGATAAAAAGACTTAATTGCAAAGATTAAAATAATAAAAAGAGGAATTAGAAATTTTGTCATAGAAAATTGAGTAAAATCCAGATATAGCAGAAGAAATAAGCATACCTGAATCAGTTTAAATAATATAACAAGAGAAACATTAACAGTAAATATACAATACTAATATTGACATTGATGATATTATGTATGGAAACACTGATAATAGTAAGGAATCCTTAACCTTAATCAAATAAGAATATCCACAACAATAGTAAAAAAAGTAAAGTTCTACAAAACCAAATCCATAGAAGTAGAAGGATGAAGAGGAGGGGGAAGAACAGTATAAATGTGATATTTTTTGATAAATAATATTAAGTGAATATTCACTAACTATCTAATAATTATTATAGCATTCCTAAAGTTTTTTGGAGTTAATCTTTTGCATTTTAATATTTTTTAAAGTCTACTTCTGAAATTGCTTATTATAAAATAGTTTTGATTTAGTTTCTCATTTAGGCTTATTCCATTGGTGATAGTTTGGTTGCTTAGGTTTTCCCTTATTATGCTAAAATTAAGATTTGAATGCTTACATTATGGTTGTGCTTGAGATGACATTTATTATTAATTTATTAATTATTATTATTATTATTATTGTAATAATTATTATTATTGTTATTATAATTGCTGTTATTATTACTAATATTACTATTATTATAACAACAATTATTGCTATTATTATTATTACAATTATTATTATTACTATTATTATTACTATTATAATTATTATTATTATTATTACTATTATTAATATTATGATTACTATTGCTTCTATTAAGATTACCATTACTACTATTATTATTACAACTATTATTAATACTACGATTATTATTATTGAAGTGAAGTTTATGGTGTTTCATTTTATGGGACCCCTGGTTTAATAGGTTATTGTATTATTGCTGGCTGCTCTGTTTGTTATTATTATAATTATTGCTGAGTAGTATTTTATTATTAATGTTATGATATTTAAAGTTATTTTTATGCAATTTATTCAAGCTCTTCTTCTATGGAATCCTTAGGTTTAGGTTAAATTAATGTTGGATCTTTCAGTTTTTTATGTTAGTCAACCATCTTAAATTTTGCGTATTTTTCTATAATATTTAAATAGCAATTACGCTTTTCCAATTGATCCTAATTCAGTGGTTCAAAGTATTGGAGCACTTCAATAGCCTTTTAAACTGATCCAAACATATGCATGAGTTCTTAGGAAACCTCTCCGTCTCTTTCTCTTGTGTCTGCATCATAGAAGAATTTATAAACGAATTCTGTATAATGCTTTTTGTTTTCCTCTTTATTTTACAATTATGGATTCTAGGTCTTTAAACTTTCCAATTCGCTGATCAATTATTACAGCATTTACATGTAATTCTTAGAAAAGGATTATTAAGAATGATACCTATTGCTGAGTCTTTTTGTAGAGTGCATGTAATCTTTATGCAACATAAGCTTTGGTTATGTAAGCAAAAGTAATGTTAAAAGTACTAAGTTATTAGGAGTGTTAGAGCAAACCTTGAATTTGCTTGAATTCTGGATTTTGTTGCATGAATTAATGAAAAAATATATGAATCTGTATAATTTGGAAATAGTATTAAAATTTAAAAATGGATGAAGATAAGCAAGAACCAAGCAGTGACCTTTAAATGAACCGCACAGAATCTTAGGCTGGATTACTAGAAATATAACCTCCTTAGTTAGGTTAATAATAGCCGACTTTGGAATTGCCTGAGGAGGAACAACAAGATGATTTTAGTAATTGCTATTTTCTAAGTATTAACTTTAGAGACTGCAAAGAGCGAATAGGTACAGGGAGATCAATAGGTGTAGGAAGGTCCATTAAAGAATGAGTCTCAGATTGGGACGAACTAGCAATCTGACATTCATAATTCATTAAAAATAAACGAGAACGTCAAGAACATACTAGAAAAATCAGTAAATTAAGATCCAAAGTAAATTGGGAATGATGAAACAAAGGATGATCCTCAAAACGTTATTTCAAATTTGATAGATGAAGGTTACTACCCACCTGATGATTGGCAGCCTGAGAAGCAAGAAGAGATACAACCTTATATACATCCAGATACAATTCAATTCCATGATTGTTTCGGAATGGATTCAAACAAAAAAAGCAATTTGTGGCTAATAGATTCACAAACTTTTGTGTATGCAAGTGGCATCAGTTACCATTTTTATAATTTTGTATAAGGAACAAATGAAACATTTTTCAGTAGAGATGGGGGTGGCATTGGAAGTGTTGCAGTCCATCCATCCAGGAAGTATTATTCAGTGGCAGAGAAAGGAACATTTCCTAATGTTTACATTTATGACATAAGTCATAGATTATATCGAATACTAATGAAGGGAACCGAGAGATCCTATTCAAATACATGTTTCTCCAAGGATGGTGATAAATTTGCAACTGTGGGTTCATCTCCGGATTATTAAATTTGCATTTGGGATTGGAGACAAGAAAAGATCCTATTGAAGGCCAAAGCATTCTCTCAGGAAGTGTATAAAGTGGGATTTTCTGAGTATAATGTAAATCAACTGGGTACAAGTGGAATGGGTCACATCAAATTTTGGAAAGTTGCAGAAACTTTTACAGGTCTTAAGTTAAAAGGAGAAATCGCAAAGTTCGGTTAAGTTGAATTGTCTGATGTGTATGCATTCTATCCATTCCCGGATGGAAAGGTGTTGAGTGGAACTGAGTATGGTCGTTTGATTCTCTGGGAAGGAAATGTCATCAAAGTAGTAATTGGGATATCAGAAGAGGAACCATGTCACAGAGGAGCTATAGAATCAATATTCCTATATAAGGATTGTATAGTAACTGGAGGTAAGGATGGATTTCTAAGATCTTGGAAATTAACAGAATTGGATCAAGCGGAAGGAGATGATCAACTCAATTATTTTACTCAGCCCATAAAATCCTTAGAGTTGATTGATGATGAAGAGAATGCACAAATTATTTAGGTTGTTATTGATGACCATTTTTGGTTAGTTGGCGATTAAGGGGGTAGAGTTTGGAGAGTTGATTGGGAAGCTGGCAAGACTTAAATAATCTACAGAAATAATTCAGGTGCTTATTTAGATCTTACTCCTTCGCCCTAGTTGAATGCAGCAATTACAGTAGGTGATGATGGGGCTATCACTTTATGGGACTATGTCAAGTGTGAATAGACTTACAAACGTAAATTTGCTAAGAAAGCTATGTGTATCTAATGGATGCCATTTACAATGACTAATAAAGGGAGAGTAGTTGTTGTTGGATATAGTAATGGTATTGTTAGATTTTTATTGCTCAATTAAAATAACTTCGCATTATTGAATGTGTAAAAAGTACATCCGAATCCAATTTAGAAAATAATTGTATCCAGCAACACCAATTATGTGGCTGCTTTATCGACTAAAGGTGAGATATTTATTCTCAAATATTCTGATTCCAACATCCAAGACATTCAAGCATATTGTTTATGGGAAACTAAGCTTGGTATCAATGATATTTGTTTTGATAAAACAGGAACTAAAATTATGATGGCATGCAAGGATGGATATCTGTATGAAGCTATAGTACCTAGCGATGTTGATAATAGTGAAAATTACCTTTAAGAATTTAATGCTACTCAATATTTAGTTAGAATGATGGAATCTTAAAAACCTAAGAAGGAGGATCTCGATTTTTAATTTCTAATGAAACTGAAGGATGACAAAATGCCAGATGTAGAGTGGGATCCTGCAAGCCTAATGAATGTTGTGTATTATGGAGATAAGGTGTTTTGTACAGCAGAAGGGAAATATTTAGGTTGTTGTTACATCATAGATCTTAATAAAGATAGACCAATCGAAATGATTCCGATATAAAAGATGTAGACTTATCATTTGGACTATAAAGATGATGTATTGACTATAGGATATAAAAATGGGCAGTGGGACATTCGTCACAAAACAGATTTTAATAAATAGATCAATAAGTAATCTCATGATATGGATTATGGACGTGTTCGTAAAATAAGTTTGACCTTTGATAGAACTGGAGTGTTGAGTGTAAGTGATGATGGAACATTCTATGTGTATAAGTTAGATTTCCAAAGTTTCTTAATGCAATTGAGTGGTACTGAAGTCCAAGATTTCTAATACCCAGAATTTACAATGGGTATCAACAGTGGAACATTTGTGGAAGAGATTGCATTTGAGGAGCCTCAAGATATATTGGATGATACTATATACTCAATTTAATAAGCTAAATTATTGGCTGAGGAAGATAATCGCAGGAATGAGGCAAATAAGAAGAAAGAGACTGTCAAATCCCGTATTTAGTAATTAAGAGAACAATTCTCACAAGTGAGACAGAAGAATCAGACAGCAGAAGAAGCTGCAAAATTGACTGAAGAGGAATTGTGTGTGGATCCTGAGTATAAGTAGATGTTGTTGGATAGAGTAGCTGAAGATGTGGAGGAAACCAGATTAGAGTTAGAGTGGGATAGAACATTAGCAAAAATGAAGGCTGATAAGCTGAAGACATATATGATAGATGAACTAGAGATAGATAAATTAATGGTTAAAGGATTCAGGAACCATGCATCGGTTTAGACATTCAAAGTCAAAAAATTAAGCAACTTCCTTATTGAATAATTGAAAGAGACTTATCGTTTGATTGATGAAGAACGAAAGAATCAAGAAAATTAACCTTAGATTGAGAATAAGATTTAAGAAAAAATATAAGCTCAATCATAAATCAAAATTACCACAGTTGATATGAAAGAGGAATAATAAAAGGCAACAATTTAGTAATTGGATCCTGATTAGAAGATACCATAGGCAAAGTTAGAAAGGGAGAGATTACGTTAGGAGGAGGAAAGAATTAAGAAGGAGTAGGAGTTACTTGAGAAATCAAAACCAATTGAATTGGCAAAGCCAGAAAATGCTCCAGATATTTAGGAAGCCATTAAATAATATGGGGATTATAAGTTGAAGAGTTCGCCTAATTTTGAAGTACCTGACAATTAGAGGATGAATGTCAGTAAGAAAAGAAAACACATTTACATGTTAGAAGAGTTTATATATAATACTAAATTGAAATTCAATTAATAATTATTAAATTTGAAGAAAAGGAAAGTGAATTTGATAGACAAGATAAAGAAATATAATTAGTCAATAAAGAAGATCAATGAATAATTGGGAAAGTAAGAACAATTATTCTAACCTGAGATTGATAAAGAATTGGAGGATCCCCATAGTTTTATGGAAATTAGTGATGAACAAATAAATGAGTTTATCAGTAAATTGTAATAACAATAATAAAAGAAGGATGAACAAAAGAGGATTGCTCCTGCTCAGATTTCCAAGCCAACTGAATAAAATTAGATTAAGACAAGAAAGGGTATTAGAGTTTAGTAATCAAGTATGGAAGAAGAGATGAAGACTATTCAAGATATGGTATTGAATGCAGAGAAATAAAGGATGATTGATGAGATGTAAGAAGAAATAGTGTAATTTGATAAAGATGTTGTTAAATGTTAAAATGAGAAGAATGTTCTTGAAAGTGATATGTTGATTGCTCAAATGAAATTAGTAACATATTACTAAGAATTAATCATTTTAGAGGATATGGAGGACTTTGATAATAAGTTAATAAAAGAAGTTTTGGATTTTAAAAAGGAAAAGTAGAATCTAGAATCATAAGTGGAGAAAATCATGGAGAATCTGGCAACACTATAGAAGAAAGAATAACAAAATGATAAAGATTTGATAGAGTAATTGAAGGCATGGAAGGAGTTGGTACATCCTGATGATGAATAGAAGAGAAATAAAATTCATGATTATTATCGTAAGAAATTCAAGAGGGAGATGTAAAAGAGATTGAAGAAACAATAAGAGAAGGAACATTCAGATTCTGAGGAGAACGAAGAAGATGAGGAAAATGAGGATGATAATGATGATGATATCGTATCTGATGATGAGGAGGAAAAGCCAGATATCTCTCCTGTTGAATAAGATCCTAAAGTTAGAGATGTAATTGAAAAGATATGTGGATTAGAAGAATAGTAGGACAATTTCAAATAGGAGAAAGTACAGAATGAACAATAGAAGTCTAAGTTGGCTAATAAAATTGCTTAGAATGATACCTATTTGAAGCGAGCGAATGATGATTTGACTTAATATTAGAGGAAGAAACTATAAAGAGTAAATCAATTGGATGTGAGTTTTGTGTTGAAATTATCGCAAGTTTAAAATCTTAATGATCAAAAGCAATTACCTACTGATCTGAATAAATCAATATTATTTACTGAATATGATTTTTTCAAACTTTGCAAAAGAATTGTCGAATTGAAACATGAGCAAGGAAAAATTACAAAATAAAAGGTTTAAAAAGATAAAACCAAGAAGATGCAAGAGAAGGAAATTAAATTGAAAGATCTCAAAATTGAAGATTTGAATAAAAAATATGAAGAGAAGCATATGCTCAAATTTGGAGATATCATTGATCTAAAGATACTTGATGCTTTGGAACCGACCAAGGCTGTCTTAGATATGAGAGCATAATTTAATTAGGAGGAGAAGGAGGCTCAAAGAAAGGTATCTAGAGCCAAAGAAGAATTGTCGAAAATGAAGCAATAATTATTAGAAGTGAAAAGAGAAAATACTAAGATATTTACAAACATTACTAAATTAGGAAAGCAACAAATGGATTTAAGTAAAAAGCTAACTTCTGGCAATAAATAATTGTTTAAGGGTGATAATAAGGAGAAAAGAACAGATATGGAAAGTGACAGGTAGAGTTTAGAAGATCTAGTCAAATTTTTGGGTAAGGAAATAGAGGACCTAAAGAACGAGATTGGATTATATAAAAAGAAAGGTAAATCATTTGAATATTTAATTAGGTGGACATATCTACACGAGCATTACATAAACGAATCAAAACTTAGTTTAAAGATGATTTCTATCTTATTATTAAAATCAAACTATATCATAATCTTCTTCATCATCCATATCCCATTAATTCTGAGCTGAAGGCTTGAAGTTCTTTTGTACATCGTATTTGTAATTCTTGTCTCCTGGTTTCACTGAATTCTTCTTATACATTGATTCCATAATCTCTTTGTGTTTCTTTAATTCTTCAGTGGTCATCTTATTTAAATTCAACTGATTATAACCCATTTTTTAATATAACATCTTGTATTACTCGTCTGTGATCTCATCTTCTGAGTCCTCCTCTTCATAATTTTAATCATAGCATTCTTCATCTTCATCCTCATCATCATCCTCCAAAACAGGTTATTTGCCTTTTTGATTCTTCATAGCATAATTGTACAAATCCTCTTCGGACATTCCATAATCTTCAATATCCTTCTGTAATTTAGATTAGGTTTTGGACATATTCATAGATGCTTATGTGGAGGAACTCAAGGGCCTTGTAGAAGATGTTGGTCGTTATAAAGTAGCATTAGCATTTACATTTGGCTTTGAAATTTATAACCTTTTTTAAATCTTTCCAATCAACTCTATTTATTGATGTGACATTTGCTTACCCAACAATTGCTTTTCTGGAATCTTATTATTCATAAAGTACATAGCGTGTTTCTTCTTCAAATATTCCAAAGCATGATTAATAGGAGTATCAGGCTTTAATTTTAAGAGTTTCATTTTATGATGATACAACTTCCCTGAGGATGGTTACAAGTATTCAACAACTAGATTATATAATATTGAATATCAACTGATCATTGGAGGATCAAATCTGATGGCCAATCTTTTAGGTTCCATATTTGATAACTTTTTGCTCTTATCTCCTGTGTCATTCTTCTTAGTTCCGCCAGTTGTAGCCTTTTAATTTATATCAAAATTATATGGGTCTTTTGCTGCGGTTTTAGCAAAATTATACATAAAATATTAACTTACAGATTTGAATTATAAATGGGTCAAAATAATTGTACTCCCAATATTCCAGGATTGGAAAACTGCTATGCGAGATACGAGTAAACAGATGAAAATAAATATCCTTATCTAGTAGCAAATAAACATAGATTGGCAGAATCACAAAACTCATAGATCTTTGAACTGTATCAAAAATAACAAGATCAACTTCGATGTTATCTGCAGACTTCTCGTTAGCTCTCTCAATCAACTAGACGCAATTACGAATTTGAAGGACGCTTTCTTAAACTTCCATCACATCTCATCTGTCACATCATGTATTTCGTTATTGACGATTACATCAACTTATTGCTTGTTAATACATTGTGGTACACAAGATTAAATGAAGCTTTTTCAAAGACTGTCAGTATAGTCGATGAAAAATTTTAACAATCACATTCCTTTTTAAAATTAAAACAGTCCAAAAATGCATTTCAGACTTTTCAATTCGGAAGACAGTAAGGTTTTAGATTGGATAGATTTCTGATTGCAGAAATTACTCCCGGGGTCGAAAGTAACATTTAATATTTATAAGAGATTCTATTGTTAAAATATCCTACACTTACAACTGCAAAGGACAAGAAAAAGCTTTTTGTTACAAATTTGGGATTCTGAGAAAGAACACAGTCAGAACCATTTGGATTGGAGTGGATCAAAGCACAGTAATAATCTATATCATATGGTTTAGAATATATATGATAAGCAAACCGTTCCTGTCATCTAGCCAGTGCTTCCCTTTTGTGTTGGAGACTTCATCAAAATTCCATTTACTCTATTGAACCTTCAGGGATAAGTCAATTTATAAAGTATTAGATGGAATAAGCCATTAATTGAAAAACTTGATGTTGGTATTTTTGGAAGTAATTAATTGAAACTAGAATTTATTAGATCCAAAACATATCACAATGTAACCACCTCTTAGATTCGAACCTAAAGATGCCGATTGGACTCTGTTTCAATACTTTGATCATCCAATGAAGAAATGCTTTGATAATTTCAAGCAGATAAAGTTGAAGGAGTGTAGATGTTGCGGTAATGGGTTAGTTATTAATCGCATGAACTACACTTGTGTTTAAGAGGGTCACCTTACGATTCCAGAATTAAATATGAAGATGGTTGTCAAACAAGGTTGCATTACTAATCAGGTAAATAGAGCAACTGTTAGTTATGAATTGGATAATACGTTGGAACTACGAATTGGAGATCTTTTAACTTTGTACTACCTAAGAGGAGGTGACTCCTGATCGATATATAATAAATATATTTATTGAAAAATATTAAATTAACATATATCATTAGATTATAGATTTATAAGATCATGACAATAATTCCAACTATAATAGAATTACAAATTTTATGTTAATCATAAATATTGATATCCATATTTAAAATGTTTCACAAGTATAGTTGATATCGAATATATTGATGGAATAATAAAACTTTGATGAAATACATTATAAAATAATTCGATTTGTTTGGCCATTATTATTTAAGCATAAAATGTGTAAATTGTTTATATGATAATATATATTGATTTATGGTTTCATTTTTGTTCGCCTTAATATTGTTTATAAGTATTATAATTCGAAGTCTCCTTTTATTTACTGCGAAAATCGTCATAAGACTCAATTTTATTAAATACTATTTTATTGGTTTTCTACAGATTCGATTAATTTTAATTGTATTCTCCTTGAATTTGATATTTGTTAACTGGTGGATAATTATATTGTGATGTTTTATCTTACTTCATAGCATCACCTCTAATTTTGGAAATAATAAATACTAGAATTGGTATTATGGATTTGGAAAACCTTAAACTTGGTTGATTTACATATTACTAAACTGAGCGGGTTAATTTGTGCTAATGTTTTACGGTTTCTTGTTTAAATAATAATTTTCAGGTTTGGTGGGATCAAAATCCATATTTTTCAATTATTGGCGAGAATAACTGATCAAAATTTCACTCTTCTATGGTTATGGATTTACTTGGCTTTCATTCGGATAATTCATCATAGGAAGATAAAAAATAAATAATAATAATTAAAGCTTGATAAAGAATAGAATTTAGGAAAATGGAATTGACTATTTATTCGAAATAATTGGATCTGAAGTACAATGTCAACATTAGAAAATCAAATAAGGTGAAGGATATTGGTTTGAAACTCTTGCATCAGTTTGGATATCCAAAAACAACAAAGTTCTCAATTTATAATGAAGATAAATTATTGGAATCAGAAAACTTACTTGAAGTGTATTCTCTCAATAAATCATCAAGATTATCAATAATATTTTCAAATAAATTTGAAATCACTCTTATTCACAATTTTTTCGGGAATAAGGAAATAACTATAGAATCTTGGGATTAATTTACACAAATCAAACATTAAATATAAAGGGAGTATGAATTCTCTTAAAGCTGTGAGGTATGTCTAAGAACGAGCAACCAAATTTATTGTTTGGAATTTTTAATTATTCATGATAACATACATAGTGCTACAAATATTTAGTGGGATGCATACGAAATGTTAAAATACGTATACTAAAACACACAATATGAAATGAAGATTGACATCTCTGATGATTGGGACATGATCGCTAAGTAGATTAAAGAGACTCAAAATATTGATAAAATTATTAAAATCGATTTCTTGGTAGCTCAAAGCAACAAATCGATTGATCCAACAGAGAGATACTATCAATCGAAGTTCTCTCCTGATACAATATTTGAAGTGACAACTCCTGTTGAAGTCACTCTGTAAATAGCATACCTGGAAGCAATAATGATAATAAATATTAAGTAAACAGATACTGTGAGAGATTTGATTAAAGTAGCAAAAGATGAACTCAATTTGTAAAGGTATAGACCATTTGAGATATGTTATTAAGGTAATAGATTATAGGAGGATTAGAATATTTAGGATTTGAATTTAATTTGGAACTCCATGCTGGAATTGAGATAAGAGAAAATAGATAGCATTCAAGTGCAATTTAAAAATCAGAAATACAATTAACTAATAGTGAAATAAGTTAATAGTGATTAACTATTGATAAGTGTTTTGAAGGAAATAGCAAATGTCAATTGCAGAAATTGTACAGATTTCAAAGTGACTATCAATCAAAATGAGGTTGATTAAAATCAGCCATTCTCTGAACTGCAGATCTCAAATAATTAAGTAATAGAATATGAATGCGACGCAATTGAAATTAAATTTATAATTGGATTAAAGACAATAGAATATCATGCCAAGAAATCACACACTATCTAAAGTTTGGAATAGGAAGTTAAAAATAGATATTAGGATATAATACCTGCTAATTTCTCTATTTATAATAGTAATGATACTATTTGCACTAAAACAATTGAAGAAATGGGTCTGAGATTCTTGAATGCGAGTTTCACATTTCTCCCATTTGGTAAATTTGAATGCGAAATCTAGTTTGATAATAAAATCGAAAAGGTAGAATGTTTTTATTATAACACCGTGGAGATGTTAGAGTAGATTATTGCTAATAAGTATTAAATAGAGGGCAAGGACATTCAATCTTTTTATGGGTATTAACCACTTAACAAAGATGAGAAATTAAAAAACATTTTTGTGAATGATAGGTTCGATATTGTTATGCAAAAAAAAGAATAGATATAGTTATACTTGTAAAGTATTGATGCAAGTAAATAATAAATCGTGAAGATTAATATTGATGATCCAATTGGGTTGGCATTGGAAAGGGAGGGATTAAGAAATATCAAAGACATTTTCTTTGACAATAAAATTATAGATCTCAACAGTAATTGCCAATAATTACAGATTGCCCCTAATTCAACTTTGATTTTTGAATTGCTTTAATGACTTTATCTTGTAAGAAAATCAATTGTTTAAGGTTTAAGAAAATAATAGAATTATATATAAATTTATTATTCTTTTTGATCATTCTTATTGTATGATAGAGGTTACCTTCAAGATTGACCAATTAAAGATCAATTTATCCTCGACAGTTAATCCACAATTATAGATTGTTTCATACGTTCGTAGAATATTGCACCCGATTGGAATGGACTCCATCAATTGGGAAAACATTTCATGCTTTGTTACTTACAATAACTTAGTCCAAGATCGCAACAAAACTTTCATTGAAGCAGGAGTTACAGATCGTGGGGTTTTATAAATTAGACTTTCCTTGCGTATTAGTATTGAGATTGTCAATAAGTAATTGCAATTCTAGGATATTAATGTTGATGCATTTGAAAGTACTTAAATATTTAAGGACTTGATTATTCGAAATTACCTGAGGAACACTCCTTATGAGATTGGCATTTTCAATGTACAGGATGGGAAACAACTGGAGAAAGATACCTGGATTTAAAATGGCATAGGAAATTCTATTCCTGTCTTATTGAATATTTAAATTAAGTAAAGTATCAAATGGAAGGGAGAAGTCATAGATATTAACTTCAGCATATTTTCACCAATTTACAAGGTTATTCAAAGCTTTATGTATAAACTCAACATCAATGGCATCATTTCCTTTTAGTGTCAGAATTCACTCCTCAAACCAGAACTATCCTATTTCAATAATAATCTCCCTATTGATGCTGTATGGCAAGCAAGTATTCCTAATGAAGTGGTTTATAGAGTCCTCTATTAAAAATAATCAAGAGAAAGACAAATAATTTTTAAAAAAGACTAATAGATTTATGAGATAATTAAGATATTAAGGAAAGAATTCAATATCACTAACCCAAATAAAATCACCTTGATGTATCACTGGCCTCTGGATCGATTTGCTACTGTTGCTTCAGAAGCCATACCAAATTTTAGTTTGCTGAAATTGGTGGAGGAAGATTAAAAAGGAGATTTGCAAATAATTTTATAGCCTATTGGTGAGAATTCGCATGAATCTTCTTCAATTCATAATGTTCGATACGATACATCACTTGAAGATTTATCTTCTAAAATTTAGCATACATAGAATGATGATGTCCACTTTTTTTTGGAAACATAAGATTCACAATTGCAGCCTAAATCCACACTGGACTAAATGAATGCCTATTATGGTTGCACTATATTATATAAAGTTGTGTAAAAGCCAAGGCCTAGAATAGTAACAGTTCAAACCCAATCAACAACAAAAAAGTTTGGGGTTCTAATAGTTAATCTCAACATAGTTATCAATGTTGATATTGCTATAGAAAAAAATGATCTTGAAGCTCTGGCCGAAGTATTGAGATATAAATTAAGCATTCCTAAAAACTAAATAATTTAATTTTCCCTGGGTACCAGATTATTTTAAGAAAATTTGAAACTCGAAGAAATCATGGGCGGCAACTTTGAATACTTGCAAGCACTATTAAGTACAAATTTACAAATCAAATTCAAAAACAATAAAACAGAATAAGTGACTACACTCGCAGTGAATTTGGAAGACACTCTTACAAAAGTGAGTTCGAAATTAAAAATGAATGCTTTATACTCGTTTGAAGGTAAGTAATTGGGTGGAGATGAAACCTTTGCTTAACTAAGAATTCAGAATAACGGTGTAATTTTGTATGAAGAAACACCTACTCCACAAGACTAAGCTGAAATCATTAATAATCCTTCGGTTTAAAAACCTTTATTTATAAATGATA
This sequence comes from Paramecium tetraurelia, assembly GCF_000165425.1. NCBI lineage: Eukaryota > Ciliophora > Oligohymenophorea > Peniculida > Parameciidae > Paramecium > Paramecium tetraurelia. The sequence continues at coordinate 140,158 of NW_001798982.1, read as the reverse complement.
AACTGCATGAACCTTCAGAGTCTATGAGCAATGAATTTACGAATGAAAAAAAGATACCTTAATAAATACCTAATTAAGTTTAGCAAGATGCACTTAATAACAGCAATAATGATTAGATCACGGTCAAGGCCTCTGTCGGCGAGAAATTGTATAGATGTAGGGTGAAAGGAAATTTGACTTGTGAAGAACTCAAAAAGTTCATTTATGATTTAGCAATTTAAGGCGATCCATTAAACATTAAGTAGTATAATCTTCTGCAAGGGGACCAAGTTCTAAGGGACGATCAAACAATTTCTTCATTAAACTAAAAGGAAGTTGAAATACAATTTAGGCTAAAATGATAAATTGTTTGATTTATTGATATTATAATATAAGCATTCTATTGAATAAAACATTAAAATAATTATTAATGCAAATTCCTGGAGATTTTGAAGCTTAAATTAGAATCGTCAATGAACAAATGTCCATTGATTAACCACAGATGGAATAGGAAACCGAGGATAAAAATAAAGAACAAGAAGAGGAGTTGACTGAGGAGCAGAAGGAGAGAAGAAGAAAAATATTGGAAGTCCAATTGGCCAATAAAAGATTATTATATAGTATACATAATAAGGACATGGAAATCTTTAGGGTTAAAAAAGAAATTGAGGATCAGAAATAGTTATTGGCTGATCTCCAATAACAAGAATTAGAATATCAATAGCAATCAAATGGTATTTATATATAGAGGATAGAGAATCTTAGACAATTGTGAAAAGTATGCCCTCAATAAAAGCAATTCAACTTCAAATGAACAATTATCTGCATCTAACAAGGAATTGCAAATCCTTAATGATTCCTATCTATCTCACAGGGCCTTAGTCTCGTATGATACATACTTGAGAGGAACCCTTAGGGAGTAGGATCGAAAAATATATGAGTTGGAATTGAATAATGCAGACATTAGTGAGATATCGGCCAGAATTGAAAAAATAAATAAGGAATACGAAAGAAACATTCAACCTCTTGTTGTTGGAGACTTTAAGACATAAATAGATGCGGACATCAAGAGTTCAAAAAATTAAATAGATGCTTTGAGAAACTAATTTAAAGAAATTGTAGATGATATTGTGAAACTGCATGAAAAACATCTAGATAACATAGACATGTATTCAACCTTACAAAGACAATTATAAGTAATTCTATCATATATATTTCTTTAAGGAATAATTGTTAGCTAATGAGTAATTAGACTATGAATTAAGTCAATTAAAAAAGAGCAAAGAACAATGTTGATTGATATATATATATTTGGTTACATTTAATCACAATCATTCTGAATTTTCAATTATTTTAAGATTATTCTTTCAGTTTGGATACTTTTAGGATTAAATTATTAATGCAAATAATTTAATTCAATATAATGATTATAATTATAATATGTATTTAGTTATTCAAAACAAATTGCCTAGCCATTGCCACATATTGTGATTATCCGAATAATTTGGGACAGAAAAAACAATCTACTTTTTAGTAACTGGAAATAAATGATCCAAAGTCAATGAAAATGCATCATCAAGCATTCGAGGAATAAGTCCTTACAGTAATTGACTGGATTCTTCTAAACAAGGATTTGAGTTAATTTCAATAAGCCAAACCTTAAAATCATCATCTATCATATAGTCTAATCCAAATATCTCGAAACAGTATCTCCTTCCGAAAAAATTGATTTTCTTTCTAGTCGATTGGAATGCCCTAAGAGAAATTTGTTTAATATTCTCTACTATCTTAAATGATATATAATGTTTGATTACCAATTTGTAGAAGTCTCCTTTACTTTTAAAGTATGCTGCTGCTTAATCAAATGATAACTGATTTCCATCTTCCAATTTCCCATAATTTGGACTCTGCTTTTATATAGCATTATTGGTTAAGTGCACATATTAATTTTATACATCCTTGGTAGTGTATTCTTCAGATGCCATTCTGATATATCCTTGTTCGAAAAAAAAGAATTCAAGATCTGAGTTCAGTAATCCCCAGACTCTGATATCAAATTTGCGATTATTAATTAATAATGGTTTTTCCAAATATTTTTGAATGACAATTTATTTTGATCTAATGATTTTGCCATCCTTCTTTTATTGCTTGCCAGTGATATATTGATTAAGCAGATGAGCCATTTAATCCAAATCTTTGATCACATGTATACCTCTTCCACAATTATATTGTGTTGGCTTCAAAATCCATAAGTAATCATTGCCTAAGAAGGTACTAGGGATCTTAGATTTGTTAATTTAAACAAACTTATCAGTTATTTGCATGTAAGTGTTGAGATAACGTCTTATACTATAAAATTTATTCTGCGTATCGTTCAATTTAATAGATGAGGGAGCATTGCTTTCGTAATATTAAAGAAATTGTAATAAACTCATATCTGCCTTTTCGTTAGTGAAATCTAAAACGAAGGTTAAAGGAACGAAAGTCATGATATCTATTTGGTTTTCCTATTTAAGTTAGGCTGTACTTCACAATAATGTTGGAGATTCTTAAAGAGATAGCTTTTCTATGATATTTCTGAATGAAACTCAAAATGATTGACTGCCTACTTGACCTTATTGCCTGATACAAGTTTATCATACTAATACCCTTTTGAATACAATGACCACCTAAAATTTATTGATGAATCATTCTTATTGGTTGTGAACATCCATTCATTTCGTTTAGAGAGCACCCTTTGAACTACTTAGTGGTTGTTACCAGTTCCTAAATAGTATATGTAATAATTTTGGATTAAGGTTGGCAATAATACAACCTTCTTTTAATCACTACTTTTTGCTCCCTTAGAGACGACGAGTGATTGAGTTAGTTTTGATGAATCCTTGAGCTCAATATACTTGGATGGTTAGGCCATTGCTAATTTTTTTGGATTATTTAATTGAAGCATCACCGCTATTTAATTTTACATGAATCTCATGTAACGAGCTGAATCAATCTGTTGAAGATCCTTCACTTTTAATTAGGGTAGAATCATGTTTATTATATATATGATAATAATTGATCATGTAAACTTCTTCCATGGGTTTTCGAAGAAGGAGTCCTTGATCAAGTGATCATAACTCTGCCCGTTCCACTAGAATTTCTCCTCCCATTTCTTGTCTTTCTTATTTCTTTTCTTATCCTGAGAGTACATTTCCTCATTTTTACGAGTATATTCTTTTAAAAAAGGAAATTTATCCATAATTAATAAAAGTAATCATTTGAAACCAGGGAGAACCTTCGGCTTGCCCAATTTTAACATCTTCCTCTTATTTAGGTACTTCATCGACACGAACCCCAGTCTCAAATAAAATCTATAAACATAGTTAAAAAATCAAAATACCGCATTAAATGATTACAATCTCTACCACATCTCTTATGGAATGCTTACATCTTATTCACAAATCTTTTGAACTCACTAAAATTCAACTAGCCATTCTTACTTTGTTGGATAATCATCTCCACAATATCTGGAGCCTTATTTAGATTTCCAAACATGGTCTCCATAATTTTATCATCCACTTCTTAACCCAACTCGTATCCTGGAGTCCTGTTGATTGCCTTTTGAATAATTTCCTATTCGTTCTGCTCAGGTGTCTCATTTATCATTTGATCATAGAACAGTTTTTCTTCCTCCTCTTTTTCTTCCTACTCCTATTACAATTTATTTAAAACTAGATCATCCTTTGTTTTATTCCTAGGAGTGTAATATTCACGAGGAGAAGTGGTTTAGGATTGTGTAGCTATTGTTGTGTACATCCTTCTATGTTGCTAATTCAAATGTTTCTCCTCCTATAAGTCGTAGATTTTTTATTTCAAAGATTTTCTCCTCTATATATTCCTTTGTTCTTTGAATTGACTATTCTAAATTTAAGTTGAATTTTATTCCTACTCAAGTTTCAAACTTTGCATTTTGGTTTTGTGTATTGATGATGATGGAGAGGGGAATACATTTGTCTGATGACATGACTATTGATTTCGAGGAGATGGTAGGTTGGAATTGGTGGTTGATTGAACTGGGGAATTAAAGTTTCCTTATCCCATGGTTCCAGCAGAATTGAAATTAAAGGTACTACTTGTAGTCAACTAATGTTACAAATTCACCTTACTATTGGATCTTTATTGTTATAGCTATTAATTATCGATTTACTCATTTTCTTATAGGGAATTACAATGCTTTTCAGTCTAAAATAGAATTGACATCATTGTTAAATCAGTCTAAACTTATTAATCCTTTAAATTTAAGTCGCTTTATTTTACTTTTTATTACTTTTTTTCTGATTTAATAGAACTCTATCTGTTGATATTTTAGGATGACTTTGCTTTAGATAGTGGGTAATGAGGGGACAATTAATTTAGAGAGGATACGTTTCCAGAGTTTCCAGTCTTTAGAAAATCCATTTGATTAGTTAATTATCCTAAGGAGTCTTTCTTTTTTTAATTACTGCTAGCAGAAGACATGTTTCTACTACTTGGAATTTATTACTAATATGATTATTATTCCGTTGGCATACTGACTTTGATTGCAGGTTTATCATTACTGGTTTCAATTTCAAAAGAACTCTGCAATTAATTATTGCTAAGAATATTCTGTTTAGATTTATTCTCTAAGTTTCTCATTGATAATGTTGGATCTATATTGTTTGAAATTTAACTGTTGTCTATATTGTCATTTTATAATAAATCATTTTCTTCAATATCCTTAATCAAATCAGCCAATTCATGTATTTGAGAACTAGCTCTTTATTCCAAAATAAATTGCATCTAACTTAATCTTCTTGTTTGATTGTTTCCATCTAAAACATTAACCAATTTAACTAGTCTTTCCATTTGTTAAGTCTTCTTTTAAATTATGAAATTGTCTTTTGGGGTTAAATGGTTTTATTATTTTTATGATTATTATAAAGATAATTCTCTGCTTGTGGTTCTTGGATATAATTATCCTGCGTTTCCTAAGATTTCATCATTGCTGCTAGATGAAACTTACCCCCTTTCATTGTCACTATTCTTTTTAATTAATTTTGAATATTCTCTAACCATATTATCCAATTTTTATTTAAATTCAGACTTTTCACCTTCAAGTTATTAGAGCTACCCTTGCATTATTTTGCATTGCATCTCTTTCTAATTATTAATTATTTAGAGATCTAATAATTGGTTATCCTTTTTCTAAATTTCATTTTGTATCTATTCTAGTTTGTTTTTTAATGCCATAATTTCATTCACATATTATGAACAACGACAATCGTCTTTATTTTTATTTGGTTTTTTCTTTTACTTTCCCTTCATTTCATTTATCATTTACTATTGCTTTTCCTTCTCTTAATGTTTTTACTTAAATCTATGAATTATAGCGACTGCTGTCTACTATTAGATATGATGGATATGTTATAGAAGCAACTAAACAGCGTGATCATAATTTTGAACACCTTGATTCTCCAAATTCACTGACTTCAATAGCTATTCCAAGTTGAGCTTTTTAAATTGAATGTCTGATATAACTAAATCCAATTGCTCTGGCTTACCCTGAAACTCAATATCTAATTATTTTTTATTAGCCAAGGCATCACTTAACATAGAGATGGTTTCATTAGTGAATTCTAACCATTCTCTCATTTCCTCTTCTTTTCTCAAAAGATCGTTTGATGCATTCTAACAATTTTAATAATAGTCAATGATAGTGCTAGTACCTACATCTTGATAGGTTCTTAAAGGTTTGGTCCCTTAACCTTTGGATTTATAATCACTCCAAGGGATTTGTTGATAATTTTTGATTTGTTTTGATGTCCCCAAAGAGTCGAAAATGTTAACACTTCCTAATTGGAGTGCATTGATAAATTCAGGGATCTAAGGAGTCAACAAAATTTATTTGGGTTCAGGATGGGGTTTGATTTGAGATTGGGCTGCTTCCAACATTTCTCTAACGAGATTAAATAATTTGTCCATGATATTCCCAAACTCAATGCTGATTTCTTTCTGTACAATTATTACACATTCAGAAAACACTTCATAGCATTCAGTTTCAAGTTTAGAGTTGTTTATCTTACTCCTTCTCTAGAAGTGATCAACGAGACTTTACAATCTCTTAACTTAATCTTCCATATTTTTATAAGAATGTTGAAATAATATAATCATTTTATGCTACCAAACAAATTAATTATTCAAGTGCCACCTATTTCGCTTTCGAGAGATCTCATGATCCTCTGATGGAGACTGTTGATAGAACTAAGCATGTGTTATTCGAACTTCAAGAGAAACAGGAGGTCCTTGGTCATTTGTTGTTTGATGTTATTTTAGGATTGGATGGAAGTTTGCATTAATTTAAGTTTTTCCTTGTTGTTCTTTTTGTCACTCTTTGAAAAGGAAGCATTGGGCTTATGCTATTGGAATCTATCTAACTCAATAACATCATCATCAAAGTTGAAAGAGATCTCACTGTCGGACATTTTAAAATAATAAGATTGAAGAATTTAATAGCATATATTAACATCTGAACTGTATGGTATTATTTAGGTTTATAGAATATGGGGATGAAATCACTTTTTAGGCAAAATCCTCTACAATTTCTATTAATCTTATTAATTGAACAAAGGAGCCAATCTGGCAGCTGTTGTTGTTGTTTGTACTTCTGTGACTGTTCTTGACTTCATTCTATCTTGTAATTGTTAATGAGCCTATTGAATCTGATCAATTTGAGACTAAGTTTCAAATACTCAAATACATCATTTCTGCCAGTCAGAATTTTGTCGTAGAAATCTCTTAGTTCTTTACTCTGTTGAGAGCCTCGGGCAGACACTGGCTGTTAATCAGTAGTAGGAGGAGGTGGTTGTTATTGAGCTGGTTGCTAGTCCACCGTCCTTTGAATTGGTAGGATGGGTCTGGTTGCAGGTGCTTAAGACGACTTCTCCTTTAGTTTGGTGAAGAATTCCTGATCGTCCTCAACAGTCAGTTCCTCTTTTACTAAATTCTATTATGATATTGGGAGAGAGTCTTTACTTTTTTCAATTGCACTACAGGCACGCTCTCTTCGTATTTAATGACACCATTGGCCAATTTAGTGAAAGTGCTCTTGATGATGTTTATGTCATCTTGACCCAGGGGTATGAAGAGACTTTCGAAATCTGATAGGTTTTTGTGTTGTGATGTTTCAAATGGCATGTTATACAGACGATGCAATACATACTCGTACATTACCTTGATGTTGATCTTCTGCTTCACAGAAGTGAAAAGCAAAGTTGCACCATCTTATTATAAGTATGTTAACTCTTACAATTCACACAAAATTAACGTAAACAAAATTAAATGATTTCTGCCTTCTAATCCCAATCCTTCCCCTTATCATCTCTCTCCAAGATGTCCGATTTATTCACCATCACCATCAAAGGTATTCCCAAATTTGTCTTCAACAAACCTTCATGCGCCTAACCTCCATCCATCTATGACATATATTGCATCACTTGAATTATATATCACACTCATATTACCATTCGCTTTCATCTCTTCCAATTCGTTCAAACTCAATCGCAGATCAGCCATCATATCCTACAACACACTAATCCATCTATCCAGGTCTTCCATAAAGGTCCAGGGCTCTTGCATGTCCAGAGCTATTACAACAAATGTATTCTTGATATTTTTGTGATTCAAAATCTGAGGTAACAAATACTTCTGCCCCTCTTCTTCTAAAATATACACATTCAGACGAGCATTCGTGTTGTAATCAGGGTCGCGAAGGTCTATCAAATTTAAGAAGGCATAATCCACTATTGGGGTAATACCTTTTTGTCGAATAGCATCTAGAAATTACTATTAATCAATTTACTCTTGTGAGTCTTCGTTATTTCAGCTAAAGAATCTAACAAACTTCTTTTTCCACTACATTTCCTGCCTAAAATTACCAAATTCTTATTTATGAAACCTCCCTATCTACTTTTCTCAAATAATAGTTAATTCCAAACATTCTCTTTTTTACTCATTAATTTTAATATGGGCAATTGTAAATCTTGTTCTCAATAACCATCACCCGAAATCAATTCAGGCGATATAGAATAGCCTGGTATTCGCAGTGATTCAATACGCAAGATTAGTAATCTGCTCAATGAGTTTGAAACTTTCCAAATTATCAAAAAGACTTCATATTCATATATTTAGGATGCTGCCTTCAGGAATGGAAGAGTCATTGCAAAGAAATTGATCAATACACAAGGGACAGTGAAACCTATTAACTTATAATAACTACATGAAGTAAACAAAGGGTTGGAATAGTTGAAAGCCCTTGCAAATAAATAAGATAAATGCAAGATTGAATAGTAAATGAAATTCAAATGTGGTTTGGAATTAGGAGATAAATTCCCTTCCATAAAATTCCACATGCTACTAAAGGGAGAATCCTAAACACTAGTGCTGAAGGAAAACACTTATACACTTATTAAATCTTGGGGTTAAGGTGAATAGATGGTCAATTTCCAACATGCAATAGAATTGGTTGAGTCCTTCAAAAATGTTCCGTTTCAATTGATTGGCTTAACCAGAGGCAACGAAGAATAGCAATCAGTCTACGAGGAATTAGTGAGATCCAATTCCGGATGGCAACAACATGAGCACATCTATGTTCTTGCCGAGGAACCTGAAAATCACATATTCGATATCTTTTATTAGGAATAAGCCAATGATATCGAGGAAGGATATCTTGCAAGTGCACTTTTGTTTTACGGTTAAAATTTAATTTGGAAAAGATATACACTGGAGTGGGACATATCAGCTGATTCTGACGAAGTGGCTTTGGAAGTGACCAAACTTATAAATTCTGGAGTCAAACAATATGTAGGAGTCAAGGAAATGAATTTAAAAAGCACTATAAACAAACAATAGTATCTGGAATTCAAAAGATTTATTCTGCAATAGCAACAATAACAAATGTTTACCAGAGGCTTAGAAGTCGCTATAAATAAAAAGACTATCTATGGCAAGGATAGTAAGCAAGTTATTTATGAGAAACCAATCATTCAAGTGGCATGTTCACCTAAGTCACTATAAGTAACAGAAAGTTTCATCAAACCTCTTTAATAAAAACCAATAGTTTGGGACATTTAGATTTTGAAGAAAATGCTATCTTAAAAAATTAGAGAAAACAATCTCAATATCGAAGCTTCTTTGGAAAAGCAGATTAAAATATCTATCAATTATGAAAACAGTTTGATCCAGATTCCTAATTGGGAAATGGCTACACTCACTCCTTATTATAAATCTACACAATATATCTCGTAAGTCAAGCAATGGATACATGCTAGAGATAGTATCCTAAGTGAAGTTTAGAATTCACATGACCCTGTGCTGTAAAGAGTTAACTAAATGATTTATCAATTTTTCAATAATATACCAACTGTTGAAAAAGTACTTAATCAACAATATGGCAAAATCCCATATGCAGAAAAACGTAAGCCTCCATATGAGGAGATGTCATTTTCGAAGAGTTTGGGAAATGAAGAAATTACAAGAAAATAAGATAAATTATTATTTATTTTATTGATTGATTATGAAAATGATGACACTTTGGATATGTTGAAGAACTTAATAAAATATAAGAAAGAATATTTTATCTAACTGCAAATTGCTGTATTAGGACACATCAGAGCGGAGTCTTGGACCAAACTTTTCTAAGCCTTCATGGAGAAACATAAATTACATGAGGATGCCTTAGACGGCACTATTGAAACATGGTTCCCAGTTGAAGACAAAATTGGATCAATTTCATTTAGTGCTATTCTCAGTAAAATGTATGGTATGTGTTTGGAAAAGAGGGATTGTATGTTAGTTGATTTGGATAATCAAGTTCGGGTTATTGATTCAAGTAGAAGGATTATTCCTAAGATTTCTTAGATTTTGAATGATCTACAAAACAAAAATTAAATCTAAGAGTAAGAATCTATGTAAAATATCATTTTTAACTAGAAACTATTTGAAATCCTATTAGCAATTTAAGAAATCTATTCGAGACAATCCATAATTGTAGGAATTGACTCAGAAAATAAAGGAACAATGCAAAGATGATGACTGTTTGATTGTCTACGAGTAAAGAAAAGCCAAAATTTGGGATTTTGAGGGTTCAAATTTGAACGAATCTAGAAAATATTAATAGCCTACCAAAATTCTCAGATTGATACCGAAAACATCAGAAATAGATGAATTCACTTAAATTATTTCCAATTCGGATTTCTTAAAGTTGAAATGATTAAATATGCAATATATATATATCTAAAAGAAATATTGAATTTCTTCTCATAATCCTTTTTCTATCATTTTTCAAGAACTAATTAATTTGAGAAAATATCAAAACCCTAATATTCTAATATTCGAATAAAATATTATTATCATAGCAAAAATCGATTTAAAAAAAGTAAATATTACATATATTTATTAATATGATTGATTCAGAACAAATATACCAAAAGAAAGGACTTTTGAATTGATTTTCAATAAAAACCAGGCTAAGTTTTTCATAAAAGTGGAAAGTTAGCTTAACAAAATAAATTCCTCAAATGTATCAGCTTTAGTAGTTTGAATATCAATTTAATTAAAGATGTCGACAATTGAAATAAAATTAATTAACTGTTGATTGGAAATAAATATTTTATAATTCTAAATGGGCATTTGCTGTTCTGGGGGCTAGAATCGTCCTAAATAGAAAGGTGAACATAAAGCGCAGAATATAATCAATGTGTATTAAGAATAGCAAAAATAAGATGAGTTCTAAGAATTAAGTGGAGAAATTTAGGAAATTTTAGAGATGTACTTGAAGCATGAAAAGAATTCTCCTTAACACAAGTCATTAAGTGAATCAAGTCATTTAAAACACAGTCTTGAAATGCCTAATACTCCTTATTTCAAGAACAACACAGATTCTGAGGACTAATTTCATTTTCTTAGATAAACTAAATAATTAGAAGAAATTAGCATAGTAAATTAAATTTAAGATTTAGGAAGCGCTTGCCACATAAAAGCAGTGATTACTTACCAGCTGTTTAAGAAATTAATCAAGAAAAATCATAGAAACAAAATTTGATAAAAAATCACAAATTTTAAAGTAAATGTCCTATATGTTATAATGATCATATCTGGTTTCATAATTGCAAATAAGATTTCATTTATTAAGATGAGTTATTGTTATTGTGTTAACAATGCAATTTCAAGACTCTTATAACAGAATATGAGTTTGTTTGTCTAAAAACATCCGAAAGATTTAAATTCACAGCAAATTAAATTAGAGAATTCTTTGTCTGATGGCATTTTTATTTATTTATTTTCTTAATTTTCAACTTGAAAGGCAATCAAATTCTAAAGTGAATCAAATTTCATAACACCTTATTATTTAATCCTTTTACTAATCATATTTTGAAAAAATATTCATTTATTAATTTTTGATAATATAAATTAAATGATAACTTCACCTTAAGAGATGAGAATATTATCGAAAAGATTCTTTGGTAACAAGATCATAGATTCCATTGTACTCGAGGAGATGAAAGAATAATATTAAAATAAAGAGAGGATAGCAAGTATCATTTAGAGATGCTATCCTGAAAGTTACAAGTTATATTCAGACTTAGGTAAGAAAGAAATAAATTAAATATAAAAGATCCTTAGCTTTTAAGTATCTTCGTTCAATATTTTTTGAACTAACTTAATTTTGTGATTGAAAAAAAGTATATATTTTAGAGAGCGACATGTTTGTTGGAATTGAGTGTGCATTTATTCAATATTTCATGGGAAAAAAGGTGGAACAGAGAAAAATCATTTGAAGAATTCAAACAAATAATTGTTCGACATTCATTATATAGGTTGTTATTGATTTTAATAAGTACAGACCACCGCATAATGTTTATATATTTAGTTTGGAGAACTTGAAAGAGATTTCATCGCATTTTCTATCTACATTCTTTAGATTCTATAGAGCCTACTTCTTCACATTCACTCCTTGGGTTGATATTGTAGTTACAACATATCAGAAACATTAAATTAAAAAGGATGTGAAGGATTTAGAGTTGGAGAAGTTGAGATAAGAGGCAGAATAATATAATGATCAGATTGATCCAGAAATGATGGAATAATTAATGAGTGGCAATTCAATATACTAGATTCCAGAAAAAAAGAAGAGGGAAATGTTAGAATAATAACAATAGAAGGAAAAATAAGAAAGAATAGATAGAGTGCTTAAAAAGAGATTAGAAGAATTGTAATAAGTGTTTGATTAAAAAATCAAGGAACAGGATGAGCATTTCATTAAGTTAGCTGAAGATTTAAAAAACCCAAAAAAAAAATGATTCATAAACTATAAATATTTTAAATTTATTAATTATTAATCATTTTGTACTTCGTTCTATTATTTTCTATAGAAATACTCAAATCATTAGTTAATTTCATTAAGGAAAGCAAATTATAATATAGTTTGAGCATTATTTACACTATTATATAAAGATTTCTAAGTTTTCTTATCATAATATTGTTTTCTTTCCAAAATATATAACTAATTAACAATTGTAACTTTTTAATCTCAATATAAAGAATGATATCATTAGTTTTAGTTTAATTTTTTATAATTTAATTTAAAAATATATTGATTTTGGAGAAAAAGTTTAAATTCTGAATTTCTTATCATTCATAATTGTTATCCTTCATATTAAGTATTTTTAGATTGCTTCTATTTTTATTTAAATCTAAATGAAATTAATATCACAACCAGTGCACATAATGCAATAATTCACAAGGTTGCTTATTATCAATGATAATATTTAAATGCAGTTGCCCTTTCCGTATTGATAATGATAGAATTACACTAAAAACAGCTGTTGTTTATAAACTTTCCTGATCCAATCCTAATATGACTGATGCAGTTCTCAATTTTGAATTGTTTATAATAAGTATAAAAAGTAAATAGAAGATATTAGCAATCTTAACAAAAGATATACTACACATCTTCAATAATTAGGGAAAAATTCAAATGGGATGAGTAATACCAGGGAATTATATTAAATTTTATTTTACTTTGCCTATCATAAGCTTAATTGAATATATAAATATTTATAGCCTTTTTTAACACTCTGAAGGTTGTACACCAAGACAGATAGATTCATAGTAAATTTTATAACATTCGTATGCCTTGATTGTTATTAAATTCCTATACAAAAATACTCTAAATCTCATTAGCAAAGGGCGGAAACAAAATATTAAATATTCAAGAGTATTGTTGATTTTTTAAATTAGGGTGGAACACTAAAATATGGAATTTACTAGGGATAAACTACACTTCTGGGCATTTGTAGAATTTTGGAATTGATCCAAGAGAGAGATGTGTTGGATTTGGTCGATTATAATAGAGTAATATATTTGAAAATTTATACTGTGGTTAGAAATTTTATTCTCTTGTATTTTATTATAAGATAGAAAAGATATGATAACTTATAATGATGGTACATAATATTAATAAAATTCATTCATTCTCATTAATCAGAAAGCTGTGAATGAAAGTTACACAGATCTAAGGGGAATATATGAATATGATACCTTCCATTGATCTTGGCATCTTGGAAATGTCCTAAGACACTAAGACTGCATCCTACGTCAGAATAGAGTATTTTGCAAGAGCTTTGATTAATGAATCTATGAATTATAAAATATAGTACTTCATGTTCTAGATAGGGGTCATACATCCAAAGTATTAATACATCTACTCTATGGTGACACCAGTAAGACCTGTAATTTAGATTGCGTTGGACAATTGTTGAGTAATGATTGCTTTTCTCTCATTGGGGGGTAGGGCTACTTAACGAGCATCCTGGGGTAGTTTTTCGGAGATCATCAAAGTCATAGGCATTCCCAAAAGAAGGCCTTTGTTGAGTAAGTTTTTGACTCGATTTGCTTCTTCTTTGGAGGCCAATTGGAGGAAGGCTCCATAATGGCTTTGATAGATGGCATCTACTCTTGTGACTGTACTAAAGATGTTGTACACCACTCGTAGATTGGTGTTGGGATGCTGCACTACCAAATACGTTGGTAGAGGAGTGGGAGTCATTAAGAAGGGACTGCTTTACGTTTGAGGATGTGGAGTGAAAGGACTGGCTCCACAGGAAAAGGGATTGCTGGACTCATTACAAAAGACTTCGTTGTAGTTGTCATCGGAATGGACAGATTTTTAAGACTTGGGCGACTATTCGGAGGAGATGCTTTCTCCATCTGAGAACTCCTCTTTGTCGTCTTCAGACGATTCCTCAAGGATTTGTTGTCTTATGGAGTCAACGGTGGAGTGCTGAAAAGGGGAGGGAGAGGGTGTTGTGGTTGAAGATATGATCTATTTTTGTTTCTTGCCTTCTCGTTGGAGCACGGAAGCGTAATTGCGTAGTTGTTGCTAATACAGGACGGTGAGCTGTTGGGTTTGATTGCGATACTCTTGGATCTACTGGATGAGGGAAATTTGTTCTTTTAAATCAGTAGTCTGATTGAGCTGAGTAATACATTGATTCAAAATATCAAGGTTCTGTTGTAATTATTAATTGAGGGAATTTGAATCTTCCTTCAGTTGTTGGAAAAATTACTATTTGGATTGAAGAGTAGTGTAATCTTCGATGTTTAAATAAAGTTATACCTACGCCGCAATTGTTGTTATTCTAAAACACAAGGGAATCTCGTTAGCTAAGGTGGACTCTCATTTTCAGTTAGTAATCGAAGAGAGTACCATCTAAGATAAGTGCTTATTGAGCCTGTTGGGCTGTTTCGTATTCGATGAATACTTTCCAGATGATTTTTCTTTCGAATATTAGAATCTTAAATCAATGAGAGACTATAAATACCTTTTTAACTTATCCGAAGACAGAGAAGGTTCTGAAAAACTGACTATGTTCAAGCACTTTCCCCTATTTATTGGTGACCAACACCAAAATCACGGGGGTTGGTGAACTAGGTGATGGGGAATTCTTGTTCATTAAAAAAATAATAATTGATAAATCTAAATTTTACTTTTCCTTTTAATAGTCATTTTCAAGAGCTTTTTACTTTTTTATTGTTCTTGCGATCTTCAGCAGGATCTTTCTTGTTCTTCTTCTTCTCCTACTCTTGCTCAGTCACATATTGAGCTACCAAACTATTCACTATGGAAATCATAAAGAAGCCTATCATAAGAATGATGAAATAATCCCACAATTAAGCCAACAAAGGTTTGGTCCCTTCTTTGAAAAGAGAAGGATCTCTTAATTGTTATCTCTGCTTATCAAGTAAATCACTTAAAAATTAATATATAAAGGGAATATATTTTTGGATCAAGTTGAGTAACGCTTTGACTGGTTCCTAAGAGAAAACAAACACAGTCATTGGCAACTAAAAGAGAATACATCAAATTATCTAAATACCTGAATGTGCATTTTTATGAATGCCTTTCCCAAAACAGTTGCTCCGAAGAAAGTCCAGAAGGAAATCAGAAAGTGACCGCACGTGATACCTGCCAAACAAATAAGGGATTTGGAATTGATGCACATAACATCACAGTAAGGAATGCATTTTTCTATAATTTATTGTAAATAAGCAATTTCATTCTATGCATAAAGGAATCTAAATATTAGATAGATAGACAATCTTACTTTCATCTTTTTTCTCCAAAAACTTCATCCAACTCTTCCAATTTCTTGTTAGCCCAATGCAGCAGCTCTGGCAACAAAATATGGTGGCAATTCACCTAATTGCGGTACCAATTCCAAAAAGAACTGTCTCAAAATACACCTGCCTTATAATGTCAAACATAGTAATGCCAGTTGCTTCTTTTGGACATTCCACATATTGAGTAGCATATTTAGATGGCACAAATAAAGGTAACGCATTGCACTCATAAGCCTGAATTGTTGTCTTAGCTATATGAGGACCCAAGTACAACACAAATGTGTGCAAACCAGTTCCCAAACCCACAGATGACATGATTCCCAATACTAGCCAATATAACATAAAATATGCAATTTCATCAGCCTGTCTTACCAACTAAACAATATTCATATTTAGATTATACTCCTTAGTGTTCTCCTTCCACAAATCTAGGAGCAATCACAACCAAAGTCAAAAATCCAATGATGTGCCAAAATTTACTTAAATATTTTACTGCATCTTTGGCATAATTAAATAAGACTATCGTAAACAGATACAAAGTCTTTATTGGATTAGAAAACAGTGTAGGGGGTTCAACCATTAATTATATTATTATTATATTTATTTATACATTCAATGATAGAATATTGATCTCAATTATTCCTCTTCCTCCTCTTATGCCTATAACTTTGCTTATTTCTCCTCAATGGCTCCCTCTATTACACTTATCACCTCGTAAATATCACTGCTATAAACCATCTACTTAAATTTCAAATATTCTATCATTCTATTAACATCATTCAATTCATCTGCATAATTAAATTATTCAGCCAGTCGTTTACTCAAATGTTTATTCACAGCATTCTATAATACATTTCCAAATGTATAGGCCTTAGTCGTTTTCATCCAAAACTAATAGGCGATAATCATGTCAGTGACTCCGAGCATAAAAGTCACAGGCTCCATCACATCCCAACCCCAAACCACATATGTTCCATATTGAGTAAATGCTATTTGCATGAGAATGTAAAAGTAAATCTAATACAAAGTAGTCTATTCCTTCATTTCCAACTCCTTTATGATGGAATCCTTCAAATGAGCTAACCGATTCTATTTGCCTTCCAGGAATGAAATCTACTCATCAATTACCTGCTTCTGTGCCTGAGAGTATATACCCAATTTCATTATCACCTTCTTTATTATCAACATTATCAAATCCTTATCATAAGTCAACTCCTTATGTTTCTCGATTTCAGACAATAGTTTTTAGATAAAATTGCTCAACACAACCTTTGTTCTTTAAGGCACATCAATTTCTTAGAAATATTCATGCAATGCATGTTATGTGATTGGATAGTTATCAATCAAATCAATTACCGGAGGATTATCTACTTTATTAAGTATTATGTAGTTTTCTGTCTAGTTCAATCTTAAAACCATGTCTTCTGCCAAAACCAATTGCATGGGCGTGGAGGATGCATATTCAACTTATTCATCATTCGTTGTTTATTAATATACTCCAACACTCTTCACATCATCGATCTATTTCCTGATGGCCTATTGGAGTTCAAGAACAGTCCCTTCAGCTTTGATGAACACCTTCTTGCTGTGGAAGTAGAAAAATAAAACTAAAAAGGTTGCTATTAAACAATGATACCCTCTTACTTGAGATTAAGGTTTTTACTTTCCTCTTATGAAAATCTCTACAACATCAGAATATCCTAGAAATTGTACCTCTTTAATGAGCAAAATCTAAAGAGACTTTTTAAAAGCATAATTTAATTATTATGAAATCAGCACATCTCAGCAGATCTAATGGACATTGGACACAGAACCAAAACAAACCCTAACCATTGCCCTAAGATTATGTATTGATCCTGTGAATCTAGTCACTCTACTTGAAATATTATCCATAATAACAAGAAATCCTAAAGTTAAATTAAAGACTTTAGAGGGATAAGAAAAGATCAATCAAATAAATCAGCAGAAAAGTTTACATCACTTAAAACTCTTTTAGCTACATAGTCTTATTTGTTTTATTACTCACCTTATTGTAAAGATATTTCAACATTCTTATCTTGGATAGTAACAGAACATAAGCATTTATATAAAATCATTATATTGATTGAATTTCTTTGTTATTAGATATGTAAAATTGCTTATAATTTTAGATTAAACATAAACCAAGATTAAAGAATATCTAAATTATCTAACTGATACCTATTGTATCTTAATGTAGGTTCTCAAAAGTTGAAGCAAATATAATAACGGTTTTATTTAATTAAGCAATAAATGATAAATCATGCAACGAAAATTACTACTTTTAAAAATTCATCAAAAATTTAATAAGCAGTGTGGCTCATTTATTCTTAATTAAATTTATTATGAGATATTATTAGAATATGATAGAAAGATATAGAATAAACGCCATTATAATAGGATAAATTTTAGTTATCTTAATGAAGCAATAATTGGCACTTAAATTTGCATGTATAACAAACTAATAAGTTCTTAACTTTCTAAATTAGATGCTTATTAAGAAAATCTTAATATCAAATTGAGGAATTAATGAATATGATAAATTTGCATTCATTTTGCTTTTCAGATTTATATAATTATAGTTGAGCAAATAATAATATTCATTTGAAGTTTAATCATTGGATGATAGATAAATGAACACAATCAGAAAATTCTTTTGATTATTCTCAAAAATTTGTAAACCTTGAAATATACAATATAGAAGATATTCAGGAATTAACAAAATCAATAATTCTAGAGTACTAGAATCTCATTGCAATTTATAATTATAAACGAGCATACGATGAAATAAGAATAAGAGTGCCAATTATTGATTTATTTCAGATTTAGGAAGTGAGAGAATACATAAAATAATAACGATTTGTATATACCTAATTTTGGAATGACAATAGTATTAATATTGTTTTTTGAAATGATTAATAAAATTAATTATTTTATTAAATATGTCTAGAGAATCATCGATTTCGGAAGGTGGAGGATGGGTTTAATGGTTTTGTGCAATGGAAGATCATCAATTTTTGTGTGAAGTGGATGATGAGTTCATAAGAGACAACTTCAACTTGTACGGTTTGAAGAGCAAATTCAATTTTTATAAGTATTTTTGAAATGTAAACATTTTAAGTGAAGCTTTGGACTTGATTCTGAGTTCTGAAACACCTGATGATGAGGATTTGGAAGATGAAAGATTCTTGGAAGTATATTAGGAGGCCACAGACTTATATGGTTTGATTCATGCAAGATTCATCATAACAGCCAAAGGTATTTAGAAATATGGATGAAGGTTTGAGTATGATGAAGGAGAAGTACTTGGGAGGTAAATTTGGAGCTTGTCCAAGAGTGTTATGCGAAAGATAGAATGTTTTACCGGTGGGGATGAGTGAGGAATTACGTACTTCAAGAGTGAAGGTGTTCTGTCCTAGGTGTGAAGAGGTTTATATTCCAAAGAAGAAATGTCCTGATGTTGATGGCGCCTACTTTGGCTGTTCGTTTCCGTCGATATTTCTAATGGTAAGTATTCAATATTGAAGGTTTTTTAGAACTTCATTTAGGAGATTCAAATTCCTGCAAACAATCAGACTTATGTGCCTAGAGTGTTTGGATTCAGGATTTACAAGAAAAAGGGGTCTCGTTATTAGGATACTCAATAAAAGGTGGCTGAAATCACTCATTATTCTGAGGAATAATTGAAGAAGTTGAGAGGGAAGAATGATCAACAAGCAAAAGAGGATTATGTTCAAAAGTGAATTAGTGTTTTTGTTTTTGTTATTAAAATTTTTAAATCTTTTTTAAAATAAATGCCTAAGGAAGTTCAAGATGTCAAGGTGTTCCTCTCACTCATGAAAGGTAGCGAAGCATAAGGAAAAGATGCTAGCAAAGAACCAAAAAAGAGTATGAATTTCAATTTATCCATTCAGACCTCTATATCAAAGAGTCAAAGAAGATCACCAAATTCAAGTTGAGAGGCAAGAAATATCTCTTCACCTTCAAAACAGCCGATAAGAATAAG
The DNA here is from genome assembly GCF_000165425.1 of Paramecium tetraurelia. Taxonomy (NCBI): domain Eukaryota; phylum Ciliophora; class Oligohymenophorea; order Peniculida; family Parameciidae; genus Paramecium; species Paramecium tetraurelia. The sequence continues at coordinate 120,474 of NW_001798982.1, read as the reverse complement.
GCCCAAAAAATTCAATAAACACTCCCATAGAGTATGATATTCATTCAAATTCTTAGATGTTAATAAAATTGTTATCGGTAATGGAGGAAAGAAATAATAAACCAAAAAGAAGTAAAAGAAATGAGCACTGATTTATTACATATACAGTACATTATTTGGAGCATATTTAATATAAAAGAGTTTATTGCAATCATCGAAATACTCTATACAATTCTTTTTGGCTTTCTGATTTCACTCAATAACACACAATTTATTAAATGTATTTTGAGAATCAACAATCTTAATTATACTCCATTATTCACATAAATTGCACTGGGATTAATGTGAATAATGGTGGTAATTTAGTTCTTTTTGCAATAAATTTTAATATTATAAATATACAAATAAATCATTTTGGTTGATTAAGTCTTTTCTTAATTTCATCAGTAATTTATTCCGAGGTAGCAGATTTGTCAATTAGTATTTAAAGTATTTCATCAGCTGAATATCTAAGTTATATATTGACACAAAGTAATTTTTCAATCATATGTCTTACATATTCCGGTAAAATAGTTAATTTTAATTCTTTCCAAAATTTGCTCCAATCCTCATTTTTTATTAACTTCCACCAAGCATCCTCAGTTGATGGATTATTTGATTCAAAGGGAGGGTGTCCTGTAACCATGATAAAGTAAACCACACCCAAGGAGAACATATCACATTTTTTGAGATCTTATGGAATATGCCAAATTTCAGGTGCTGTGTATCCTTCACTTCCTGAGATTGTAGCTTTGGGAATGGGAGTGGATCCATGGATTTTAGAGAACCCCAAGTCACAGAGTTTAACTTTGAAGTCTTGAGAGATCAGTAAGTTATCTAACTTAATATCACCATGGGTAATTCCTTTGGAGTGAAGATAAGAGAGAGCTTCTGCAATTTATAGAATGATTCCATTTGCAATAGCAAGGGGCAAAGGACCTTGGAGTAGTATCTTGTAGAGGGAGCCGAACGGCATTAATTCAAGTAACATACAAGAACAATCTGAACAATATCCAATCATTTGGATTACATGCGGATGTTGAATGTGGCGAAGGATTTGGATCTCGTTCTCTTCAAAATATCACTTTATAATTACGAATAGGTTGATGGCATTCTACTCAGTTGTCTGAGCCAGACATTTTAATGCATATTGTTATTTAGTTTGTTTGTCCATAGTCAAAAATACAGTACTATCATGGCCTTTGCCTAATAATTTGGAAAAATTGATTTAGTAATTTGCCGCAAATTGCTCTGGAGTAAACATCAGATTATTAATCATTTTTATTAATATCACAAATTCCATTCAGAATGCTTTAGTAGCCATCATTCTTCCCAAAATGGCATAAAGATTTTCATCTAACAATTCGTCAACCATTCAATTCCAGATGTCTTTTAGGATCCTTCCTTCCTGTATTCTTTATTTGGTTACCTACTCTCCCTTTTTCGATTCATCCTCAACTCTAAATGCTAACTGAATTAAATACCAATTAATTTGTAATACTCACATCCCAATTTTGACATCTCCTCAACGCATTATTCATTTCTATTGCTATTTTCAATTGCTGAATTGCATCTAAGTTTACTTAAGTCAATTACTTCAATCCCTGTTCTTATATAAGTTCTGGAATAATCTTCTACTCCAAATCATTGCAATTAAATTTGATATCGATCAAATAATAGTAACTATTGAATTCATCTCAACACTGCTGCTAGTCCAGGTTTTTGAAGATGGCAGTATTGGAAGTGGTCTGCGTGGTTCCTATTGCGTGATCATAATTTATTAGGGAATCAGTCTAAATGGGATCGATAACAACTGCAATAGATTTCTTATTTAACTATTCATATGATTAATGTGTATTGATGTCGATTGGAGAATAATTGGCATTACCACTTTATAACCATCATCCATATGATTAATGGGAATGATGCCATCCTATGCAATTTTCATTCTCCCAGTTAAATTGAGGTGTTGAACCATTTTTTATTGAAAAATAGGATTGACAGATTCAACAGAAACACAGCTGCCAATTTAGGGCATCAAATAACATCATAGACTCCGATGTGATAATCATCTACTATATCTCACAATAGGAGACCAATGACTTCGATGAGGATGCCTGCTTTAACATGCTATCAATTGTTTTGATGCATTTACTTTGAGCATTTTAATTAAGGCTAGAGCACTTGATTGTATCTTAATTCAGCAGTATCTGGGATGGTGGTTTCTGGAGGTACATTTTGATGTGCTGCTCCTAATTGTTACATTAAAGTCTTGCAAATTGATATGGAAATACGAATTTGAATAAATATAAACTAATACTGATATTTTGATTAAATATGTTAATAGTTTTGGGGGGAATTTAAAAATTTAAATTATCAAAATTTGCAATTTGATTGGATTTTTGTTACTTAAATATGTTCGATAACATTTTAAATATTTTAAATATAAAGCAAAAATTAAGCGCAAAAAATGGCATAACAACAATAGGTTTAAGTTGCCGCAGAGTTTAAATTAGTTGTCGTAGGTGATGGAGCAGTTGGTAAAACAACTTTTGTGAAGAGACATTTGACTGGAGAGTTCGAAAAGAAATATCTAGGTACTATTTTATTTGAGTGTGTTTTTAGCCACATAAGGAGTCGAAGTGAGCCAAGTTATATTCTACACAACTCACGGTCCTATCAGATTAGTCATCTGGGACACAGCAGGACAAGAGAAATTAGGAGGACTCAGAGAAGGCTATTACATCGGAGCTAATTGTGCAATCATTATGTTCGATGTCACATCAAGAATCTCCTACAAAAATGTACCCAAATGGCATAAAGATCTCACCAGAATCTGTGAAAACATCCCCATTGTCTTAGTTGGCAACAAGGTATCTAATTCCTATTCATTCTCCTTTAGGTTGATTCCAAAGACAGAAAAGTCAAGGCAAGATAAATCACTTTCCACAGAAAAGTCAATATCCAATACTATGATGTCTCAGCCAAATCTAATTATCAATACGAAAAGCCCTTCTTATATTTATTGAGAAGATTGGCCAAGTATTTAACTATCTCTATTCTAGTGATACCAACTTAGCCTTAGTCTAAGCCATGGCTCTCTTGCCTCCTGAAATCCCCATTGACCCAGAATATGCAGCTCAAATTGAAAAGGAAAGATAAAATGCTGAAAATCAACCATTACCTGATGAGGAAGATGACGAATTCAAATGATGTTTCAATGTTCATACAATTATCATAATTTAATATAACATTATCCAAACCAATAATCAAATCACTCACTCACATCTAATCGAAAAGTATCCTTAAATTGATGTATTCAAATTAGTAAACTTAGTAATAAAATCGAGATTTCTCTGTTATTAAAAATATATAAAAACATTATTTATGTAATAATTGGTTAAAAAGTTTAATACAAAATTACACAAAAGAGTCCAACAATTCTTTTACCAAGACGACACAATTCAGATTGATGAATTATAAGTTACACAAGCTTAAATAGCAGAAATGGAACAAATTATACCTCCTAAAGATATTATCCTTGACTTTTCAAAAAGCTATTTCCATTAGATTGATCAGAACCTTGAATTAGCTCCTACTACAAGCACCATATTCTATTGTTTTTTGAGTCTAAAGAAAATAATTGAAATTCCCAACAATCCTAGCTATGATAAAAAATTACTTGACTTAGATGAAACTACTTTAAAGGAATCCAATGACGGTATTGGTGAATCTCAAATAGAAAAAGATCGCCTTTAAAACTCTTAAGAATTTGTTGCTTAAAATATGTCTTTTCAAGCTAAATGTGAATATCATACTTAATTATTTGAAGCAATTCACTTTTTTGTCTCAATTATTCAGGAGAGACTGTCTGTGGATACTGATTTCATGCAAAATATCGCCTTAGCAAAACCCCTGCTCTACGATATTACTTAGATTTATTTAGTTTATTATTTACGTCTTTATAGAATTAATATTGAAGCGAACTCACATAAATTTTTCTTAGAATATTACGAAAGAGGATAAACTCTATTCAGATTAGCATGTCTTCATTTTAATTAATATCAAACTCAAAACCTATTAAATCTACTTTACAATTTTAGAATAGTAACAATTTTAGCCATCATTCTCTCAAATAAATTATAATACTTATAAAAAGTCATACAAGATTTCTTAAACTATCACTACTCGACTTTGGAAAATATGGAATCACTCTTTAAATTTGAATAAACCCTTAAAAGTACAATTTTTGAATATTGCTTAAGTGTTTCAAATCAAAATATGTTCCAACAAATGTTTTAAGAAATATTAACTTTGGATCAGAGGTTTATCAACAATTGTTACATCCTAGAATTGAAATGGTTGTTGTTTTCTAGGTATCTTTCATCAGATATTTTGGAAGAAACGAAAAGATCACTAATCGAAGATTATATAACAAATTCAATGTAATGGAAAGATTAATTTCTATAACTAATTCGATTGGGTTCAAAAAGACTCTTATTTTTCTTTATCAACATAGAAAAGTTCTCAAATTCTAATGCGATTATAACAAAATGGTAGGAGATAATAATAGACATAATTAAATCTTGTTTTAAGATTGAACCAAATTAATAATTTGAAGAAGAGTTCATTGAACAACTCTTTAAATTTATTTTGAATTCCTTATAACATATTTTAAAATATAACCAAAAGAAGAATAAAAGATCAAATAAAATATTGTAATTATTGGAAGATTCCATTCACCATCCCTTGGCTAAAGAATATAGATTTTAGAAAAAATTATTAGACATTCTCATCCTTAGTGATTTAGCATGTTATGGTGATAACATTGAAAATTATATCTTCAATTTTGTATCTCCATCGTCTTTCACTTTTGATCCCATCAATACAGCAAAATATATTTTGATTTGCAATTAAAATGCCTGCAGGTAGAAAATAATAAACCATATTTATTATTCAATTGTAAAATATAAAAAAATGAGTACCATGGATCCAAAAATAAATTTATGTCAAGTAATTCAATAGCTGCATTAAATGATTGCTTTCTTTGAATAGGAGAAGACTGTCAATCAAGATGTCAAATTTTTATCATAATAGATAAGATTCGCTTTAAGATCAATTCTGACGATTTTTGTAATTAGTGATGAATCGATTTAATAAGACAATACAAATTCTTTACTTAATTAACATCCACTTTTATTTTTAGAAAAATCGTTTTAAGAAATTGAAGTACATTTTGATGTTCCCTCAAGAAATACTTTTGATCTCTCTTGTGCTTTGCATATCTCATAATATTTGAAGAAAGTCTTAGATTTTGCAAATTCAACGCAAAATTGCGAATTGGAAGATTTATATGACATTTTAACATGCCAGCTCAAGATAATCAAAGCAATACAAAAGTTTTTGCTACTTGATAACGATATAATAGCACTAAATCAATTCTTTGACAATATTGATTAGTCTCTGTATAAATTTATGGTTAAGGTCTTAATATAAGAACTTTCAGCAACTCAGATGAAATTTATTTTTGAAAATATCATCATCTTAATATTTGAAGATCGAGTAACTAAAAATTTGAGTAGCATAAATGAAAGTATCCACAAATACTTCAATTATCGTTTAATGAAAATATTCTTAAGCATCATGTTTGAATGTGAATTACCAGCTGAATATAAGAAATAAATTGTGGATAGAATCTATGAACTTGTCAATTATAATATCCTTTAATTTTCTTCAATTGTGAACAAAATCATATTACTCTTAGCCATAGAAAAGAATCAAGGATAAGATCAAATAAGACAAAAAATGATTGAAATTATTCAGCTTATTTGTGGAACAAGCTTGTCTAATATATAATTAAAATCCCTCCTAAGATTATGTTTTGGAGGTTCAAACAAATTGCTAATATTCCGCAATTAAATACCTGATTATTAATAAAGCTAACAATTAGCAGATTCAGTCTTTGAAAATGACAGTGATCTCATTAATATATATTTTGAGCCATAACTGAAACTTGTAGATAATTATAGTTTTAAATAAGGGTTATCAGATTTTCTATCTATTTTCAACAGCCTTTTGGAAGAAAAAGATTCATATATACTTTTTAAAGATTTTAATTCCTATATTAATTTGCCAATCCAATTCCCTATTACCAAAGGATTTACAATCTATTTTGAAATCCAACTTAATAATCAAGGATTTTAAGAAGTTAATGGATTCTAGGAGTCACAGGAAATAATAATTCCTTAGGAAATTAGGTAACAATACTATGAGATTGTGACTTTGTATTCAGAAAAGATTTTCAACAAAATAAGTGGAGTTAAAATTTTAATTTCCCAGAAATGTGTTTAGATAAGATAATTTAAATTTGTAAATAAATAGGAAGCTTTAGTGCCAGTATTCTAAAATTACGAAATCAATGTACCAGAATCACTCAAATATAATTACTAAATAAATTACAAAAATGGATCTTTTACTGTTATTGTTAATGGTAAATTATGCAAAAGTGAGTAAAAAAAACTAATGGAAATTAACCAGATTGTTTAAATTGATTTGGGGAAGAGTATGGAATCAACATGTACCCTTAGTTATATCTTTGCAACTCAATAGTTTGATTACGAGACTAATATCTTTAGAGGGAAAATGTTCAATTTCATTCTGACTGATCAAGTACAAAACGAATCCATTTTGGAATCACAAGTTAAAACTAAGTAATTAATTAAATTTTCTAAATTTACTAAAGTGGTTAACCCTTTCGTATTGTCGGATATGGTTGTACAAGATCTATTTGAAGTCAATGATACTATTTAATATAAAGAGATTGAGACGCATAATAATCAAATTAATTCTATCTCGTGTAAACAAATATCTAATGTGAGAGATATTTTAAAACATAGTAATATTCAATCTTTAATATTACATGTATTTCAAGAAATTTTGAATTAGAAATAAATGAAAGAATATGAAAATTAAATATCAGATCTATTAAGTATTTTACTAAATAAGATAATTTTAAGGGATGAGGAAATACTGAAAGTTTTCTTTAAGGAGGAGTTCAATTTATTTATCTAAATACTTAAACAATTGACTTCAAAAGTAAAAATTTAAAAGTTACTTTAAATTTTAGAAAATTTTAATGACAAACTAAGTGAATCCTATCAACAATATTACTCAAAATTCACCAATGAAGTTATATATAATTTTTAATTTTTTGAAAAATTCATAGAAGATGAAGTCATATTAAATAATTATTTTATGAAAACACTGTAATAATATTAAATCCCATTCGAAAAAGTAATAGACCAAATAATTTAAAATTCAAACTTCTAGATTGTTACAACAAAATAATTTTTTTAATTTTTGAAATCTTACATAATTTGGCCTTTTTAATCAAATATCAAAATCAAACACGAAAACCTATTTTATAAATTTGTCAATGACATGCAATTGTTTGCTAAGCTCTTTGAATATCAAGATTTAAGTTCTGATTATCTTGAAATTATTGAGCTATATTTTAAGATAATTAGTTCAAAGTTTTAGTAAGCCATGAGATCAAACTTGAATAAATACTCTTAAAATACGTTAATAATCAACTCAAAGAATGATATTTTGTATCTTTCTGCTTTATTGAATGCGTGTAAAATGAAAACATATTAAAATATTAATTTTGAAAATGGGAATTTTATTTACTTACTAATTCATATTGAAGATTATCATAAAGAAAACCTCCAATATAATCCAAATATTGTAAACTCACTTATCAGCGAAATATTTTACTTTAGAGATTCTCTAAGAAGAAATCTGAACATTATTCAAACTATAATCGAAGAAATTAAAAGTGTGAACTCCCTCTGCGCGATTATAAATCTACTTGCTTATGTTTTACATGATAATATCTAGATACTTAACAACAAGTATAAACCTTCAATAATCGATTAAATATGCCTAAAGTTAACATAGTAGCAATAGGATCTTCTTGAAATCTCAAATAATACTATGCTAGAATTACTTTTTGATTCCTTGCGTTATAAGGATCTTCCAAATACTTCTCAAGAAGTTTATGTACAACTCCTAAAATAAAAAATAAGCTGTTAACATCTCAATTCAATTGATTTAGGGAGGTTAATAAAAATATATTCTCAAACACCTGAAATATTTTATCGGTTATTACATTTTATTAAGAATTCCATATAAATTCAAAAGTTGCTAAATTAGGTGGTCATATTGGCAAACCTTATTAAAATGTTGAATATCATAAAAAAGGATTGCTTTGCCAAAGATCAAACCTTTGAATCTAAATAATAATGTTCGATCTTGTTAAGTTTCTACATAGAATATTTTTAATAGAAGAATTTCTTCAAATTCAATTTAAAAAAAAAGTAGAAGGAGAATTAGCAAATAGAAAATTAATTAAGTTGTGGAGGGCTATTTGGACTCTTCGCTGAGATCTTCTGCTAAGCATTAAAAAATTAGTCATAAGAATTTGTTATTGATAATATTTTAAAGCTTTTACATGTCTATAAAGAAGAGATGAATAAGAAAACGGATGATTCCTTTGTTCAGGAATTATATGGGTTATTCAATTACAGTTCAGACAAAAATGGAATTAAATTTCCCAGTATTGTGAAAGTTTTTAAAGATATTAATCAAAATGCATCAGAAGGTCAACTCAAAAAGATATAAGAGGTTATTAGTTAAATTGAATAGCAATAGGAAACTTAATTTAAAGGGAATCATGATATTGTTAATTCAATGCTGGCTGAATTTAATAATTAAATTAAAATGATCGAAGGCTATCACCTTTAATTAGAATAAAAATATGAAGAATATAAGAGGAACACACTAAAATTCATTGAAGAGGATTCATCAAAAAGTATAAGTACGAATACTACTTTTAATATGTCGTTAAATGTTATAAAGATTAAGGATGAAGAAGATTAAAAAGAATCATCAGTTTAGTAAACTTCACAACTTAATTTATATATTGATTTTAATCTTTGGAATAATTTCATGAATTTAACCTCTTTAAGATAATTTATTAAAGGACTTAATGAAGAGATTTTATGGAACTAGAAAAGCCAAAAAAAAAATTATAAAATTAAGTGGAAACACTCAAATCTAGTTGATTATGAAAATAAAATAATTTTCAAAAAATATATCTTTATGAAAAATTAAGCGAATGATTAAAATAAGTTGAATTCGTTCAATCCTATATTTGAGTCTAAAAGAATTAGTGTGAGTGAAGATAAGTAAGAATGTAAGGTAATTATTGGGACTTTAAAGAATATTTTGGATAAATGTGAGGAAGTAAGAATAAAAATTATGTAATCTGGTATTAAGTTTTTTGATCCATTTAGAAATGAGGAGATTGTAATAACGAATTAGAAATGTAAGGTGACTATAATGAAATATCAAAATTAAGAGAAAAGCTTTTTGATAAAATAATTTGAATAATCTTATCAAAGTTTTTACTTTCTAATAATAAATGAAGAAAATCAATTCAAATAATTGAAGAAACATTTTTAAAACCTGGATTTGTTAAAAACCAAATCAATTTCTGAGATCAAGAAGAATTTAATCCAAAAATGGCAATAAGGATAATTGTCAAATTATCAATATATCTATTTAGTAAATTAGCATTCAGGTAGAAACTTAATGGACATAAACAATTATTTTATTTTCCCTTGGACAACTGTGCATTTAAACAATAGCTTTATAAAGGTCAGTCGTTAATTTTCTTAAAGTATTTTTAGTCAAAAATAGGCAAAAAACCAAGGATATTTCTACTCAAGTGGAGCATAATTATATTATTTTTTATCTTAAGGATAGGAGAGAGATTCAGTAAACCAAACTCAAGTAACAAAGTCCATTGAAAATTCCATAGCTGAAATGAAAATAGATGGGAAAACAAATTTAATTAAATTTATGGATGAATTATAAAAATTAGGGGAAGCAATGCCTGAATTTTATTCTAATCCATAGTTTTTTTCAGATTGCATATTGCCAAATTGGGTAATAACCTAAACACCTGAAGAATTCATTTATATCATGAGAGCTCAATTAGAATCAAGAATTGTCCAAGAAATATTACCATTTTGGCTAGATTTGGTATTTGGAATCCAACCAACATTAAAAGGACAGCAATTCTAATAGTAACTGAAACCTAATGAATTTGTTTCTCAAGTAGAATATTTATTTAATTTTAGAGTTAAATCAGCCTAGATAGAAATCTAAATAGAGCTATTATGAATGCTTAAGATAATGGGTAATCGATTAAGCAATTTTTCACAGAAAAGCATTTGCCTCGAAAAATATGTATTAGTTAACTTTATGCTAGTTCATAATTATTTTGGAGATTAAGCCTAGATAAAAATGACTACAAGAAGATTGCTTTACTAAGGGGATGAGAAAATAATTTCGAGTTACTATTATTCGTGTCACCAATTTGTACTAATTACAGAGAAAGGAACAGCAATCATTCTGGATGTGAATGAATAATTGTATTCAAAAATGATTGTTGAATCTGATTGTTTGATGATCAAATAAAAGAAATAATTAGAAACCAAATCGCCATTAACTCATTAATTAATATGCTTCGTAGATTTTGATAATTAGAATTTCCCAGACAAACAGGAATCTCAGGCTCATGTTATAGAGACTGAGAAATTGAGTTTATTTTAAAGTTGTACTATATTTTTCATTCTTGGTGGATATCGTAATGGAGAATTTAGATCATACAAAGGGAACAGTTTGAAATATAAATAACATAGCACTTAAAATAATTCAAACATCCAATGCATAAGAATTTGCCATGCAAGATGTGCACTTATAATTGGACAAGAAGATGGTGGTATTTCTTTGTGGGAGTTGACCAAAGAGTATGAGATTTCATCTACACCTTTTCTTGTCATATCAACTCATGTTTATAGTATAACTAACATTGATTGTTCAACTTCTTAAATTTTGAGCGTAGATTTGATTAATGAAGTGCATATACACTATTACAATGGCTCACTAATTAAAAAGATACAATTAACTTGTTATGGGAGCATTACTTATTGTTAGATTAGTTACACAATGAATTTGTACATATTTTTAAATAGTTTCAACAAACTCATGGCTTATAATCGAGATGGAAAAATATTCATCCACCCAATAGAAATCCCTTAGAAAATTAATAATATCATACCTCTGACTCCTTTTTCATCGGAATTCATATATATGACTGATAGTGGGTTTTATTTTGATGACATTTTTATAATGAAAATGAAATAGGATGGATTGGTTATTGAAAAAAACCAGGATAAAAAGATTTACGATTAAAATTTTGCATTGATTAAGGCCATTCAGGGTTAAAAGTTGTTGCTAAGTGACAGGAGTGGGAATTATATCACGAGCACCTAAATAATATTTTAATAAAGTGAGTTTGCTCAATTAAGATTCTAGACAGTAGGGTGCGACAACGGGAATTTTTGGTGCTTATATAATGATGAGGAAAGTAATCATTCAAATTATCGTTTATAGTTCTTCATTATTTTGAGAAAAAGTTGTAAAGATCAGGTCTTAAATGAGATCTATTAATGCTACTCCCCTCAACTTAAGTTTGAATAATTAATATTTATAATTATATTTATATTATGTTCATTTATCAATCCTCTTTTTGAATTGAAGTTTTTAATTCTGATGTTTATGTTATTTCATTAAAATAATTAATAATATCTACAAGTACTTTTTTAGTATTTATTATCTATACTACTATATAGAATTGCACTATTTAAATAGTCCATCTGATAATAAAAGATATTTCTATCGAGAGAATGGAATGGGAGATACGGGATATAATTTATTAAAAACTCTTTGAAATATCTTTAAATTCTCAATTAAGAAAAGATTAACTTCTTCCAAGTTGATTAGTATATATTAAATTAATGTAAGACTTAAATCGCAGTGATGGAGACGAGATAGTTTTTCACATTACCAAAAATGCTTAGCAATACGAGCCCAACATTACCTTGGATAACTCACCCAATGACAAACCTGTTCAAAAACCAATTACATTTGAAGATATTAAACTAGTATCTTCTGTCTAGGTTTCTGGAGACGGGCATTATTAGTCTGTAAGAATTATATGCCCAGGATGTAAGATGAAAGTAATTTTTTAGATATTATTCAGGTGAATTCAGTCATTTCAAGAAGAATTGGATCGTAAACCTTTCTAGCTGGAGTCCTTCTAATCTTTTGTTCTTTTGGATTCATCTGTGTTACTTGTATACCATGTTTGGTGGATGATTGTAAAGATGTTTAACATTCCTGTCCTAATTGTAAATAATACTTAGGAAAGGCTAAGTTTAACATACTTGATTGACAAAAATAATGAATTAAACATTTTCTTTAGGTTTGAATTTCAATTCATTTTATTTTCATAAACGTTTTCATGTTCAAAACACACCTTCCAATTTAGTATAAAGAGTGATCAAATTCGATTAATTATCATTGTTGCACTTAATACCAAGTTGGTTCAAATCTTAGTTTACAATTAAGGTAACTTTTCAGGTTGGAAAAGGTCGTTCATTTTTTTACTTCAATTATAATGTTATTTCATATAAATTATAGAATTGAGAGTAAATCCTAATATAGTTTACGGAGTCCTTTCTATGGCAATGCAGAGTCATAGATTAACACACTTATGAGGAGGAAGTAGAAATTCAATATACAATATAAATGTATTAATGCTCATAATTTATGATAATCGGCTTAAACAGTAATTTTTAGAATTATTATAATGTCATGAATTTATATACACAAAGTTTTAAAACTTAAATTTGATAAGCGACAAGCCATATTAATTTAAGATATCATATGTTTTGATATAGATACTTATTCATTCAGTTCTAAAAAATTCGGTGATTAGCTTTTATGATTGAGTGAAGATCTCTTTGTTAGGATGATATTACAAGTCTTCAATTGCTTAAATTAGGTGATTTTGTTGCAGTATAGCTAGTATAGGATTCGGGACATTCAATTGTGTTTACAAAGACAAACCATAATTCATAAGTGAGGTCACACATTCCAATCCTTGTAGAACTATGTAGGGTTCTGCTGATTCGACAGTCGATTTTAGATAGACAGCAAGACCCAGACTAATGAGAACTGTGATATCTTGTTGGTTTCCATACTTTAGTATATGTTGAACTGATTTGATTACAAGAGATTAATTAATTGGTTTATCGGTTGTGAGAATATTAATTAGTTTTTTAATTAATTCCTATTGTTAAAATATCTATTGGATCACATGATGTCCCTATTTGCATAGATTCTGTAAAATGTATAAGACTGCTGTGCGTATCTTTTGATATTTGTAATTGATGAGTTTATTAATAATCTCCAAGATGGAAAATTGCTGGAAGATTGCATACAATTACTGGAAATCTGATAAGTATTTCATTTGGAGTAGAGCAGAGTAGAATGATTCAAAGTCGTTTTCATTAGTAAGATATTCATTCAAATAATTAAAGAGTAATTGAAATATTTCAAAATAATTAATGTCTTTATCATACTAATCACACTGCTTGTTGATGATAAATAAAGTTTACAGTATTTCTTAACTTTTGTTAATCTTCAAATGCTTCAAAATTACTACTACTTAAGGTTTGAACTGTTCGGGAATGTTTCTGCATAGAGTTTAAATAAGATAACAAACATTATGCAATAAACTATCCTTCATTAATTAACATAGAATCTCGATAGTATTCTTACTCAGCAAATAATGCTGGATTTATTATAGTTTACTTGAGACATTCCCCAAATATCCCAAAATCAAATTAGCCAAGTCATCTATTTGTTTATTCTCTATCAGCAAATCCAATGATCTCTCAATTGACCATTGGATGTCTTCGACAGGCAATTGAAAATATTCATCATCTTATGTCAATTGCAGATATATGGTAAACGTATCAATATAGTAGGATTCATCATTCAATAGATCTTTGAATTGCAGAAAGTTCCTCTAAGTCAAAAACAAACTGTGAATGCGATTCCGATCATCAATGATATTTGCAATCAAATGCAATTTCTATGAAATCTCATTCATATCTTTCTGAGCATACACGTTTTTCAATTCATTGAATAAGTTATTAATTGAGAAATTCAATTAAGAACTCTATAATCGCTGTTTCGGTATATACCACATCCTCTTCTTCTCCAATTATTCCTCAATTCTTTCCTTTCTAATTTATAACCTAAATTGTTCTCTCATCTCTTAAACACTCTTTGGCTGGTGTTGCTTCTAAGTCTTCAATGTCTAAGGCTGATATTCTAATTCATCATCTGATTCCACTAGTTTTATTTCATCCATTATTTATAATAATAATTAGACTATTCATTTAAAAACTCAATATACACCCATTTCAATGATAGTCTTACACAATTATAGAACATTTCTCATTTCTATAAGTAAGCAATCAAATAATTTTTGATATTTAAATCTGAATTTCCCATATCTTGAAAGTATCATGATTATAAATACTTATTACTATTCATTTTATTTTTTATTATTATATTTAAAACTAATCTAAATGAATTTGTATGTACACATTTTTCTTTAATTTTAATTTTTAATGATGAACATCCATCATACTATCTTCTATCTGCTAAATTTCTCACTCCTTTGCTACTTTTGCTTGAAATTAATATATTTATAAATAAATACTATTTCTATAGAAGATTAGTTTCTTTCATTTTTATTAAAAGAGAGATTTATTGAAAATCAAATTGATATTACAAAAATATGTTTACAATTTTCAATGGAATATATCAAAAAAGGAAGTGATACAAGATTAGAAGTTTTATCTCTATTTTCTAATCATTTGAGTCTATTTCTATCTTTCATTTATGAATGATTTAATTTTTAATTACGTAATGAATTTATCAATGAGAAAAGGAAACACTCTACCGAAAATTCGGGGGTATTCAATTGATGTAAAAGGATCTTAGTCAGCTCGAAAACATAGTAATATCAGCAAATCTGTAATTTAATAAATTCAATATACCTAAATTTATGAGAAAAACATACCCATTTAAAAATAATTAAGATCATTTCTACAAAATAGTGATCTATTTAAGCACAAATCAATTAGATTTTATGAAAGTTATGCGAAGTTTAGAAATTAGATCTCATGATTGAATATGATTAAATTTGTTTATATGACAAGAAAATTGACTTTAAAAATTACATAAGTTCTAACACCTAATTGGAATATAATTAAATTTGTCATTATTTCCCAAGTGTTATATTATTTGTTTGATTGCCATTTGATTGTTATTGCATTAGGGGTTGATAAAATTAGTTTAATCTTCCAGGACTTAATTGAAATTGATTGTTTTAATAATTATAGCCTTCTAAATACATACAATAATATTTCCTGAACTTATTCATGTCACTAGGCAAATCATTCTTATTATTTTATAATATCTACTCAGGAGTAATAATCATTTCATTTGTATTGAGAACTTTAGATAAACACTAAATCATAAATAAAAATACCAAAGCTCTTAAAAAATGAGCTTCATATGAAAAATAATTACTCGATATTGCTTCTTCAAAGCACCTCTATGCTTTTTCATATTCTTCTTATAAAAATAGAATTTATCCCTATCATTAATAAATATGGATGGTTACATTAATTACTTGTTAAATAGAATCACAGTAATTTTTCAAATCTAGTGCCTCCACCTTAAGATTCTCTATATCCTTTTTTGCAAATAACAATTGGACTAATTAAAAAAGGTAGAAAATACTTTTCGATATATGATACTGAATGTTTTCAATATCGATCTCAATCGCCTAATTGATAGAATTTATAGAATTATCATATTATTTTAAGTAAAATAAGGAGAGTCCTAAATTATTAAGATTTCCAACCTTTTTGATAACATATTCTGGAGTCTTTTCTTATTTATAACAATTTGTCACAATCTTGAACTGATGCTTTATAGTTTCCATTGAAAAAATTATCATCTGCTACTGAGTATTCTATAGTCTAACGAACAAGGCGTGCTTAGATTCATTATAAATTTACCTCTTTCTCTTTAATAAATAAAATTGCCTTTATCTCTTTCGAGTAGTTAATCCAGAATTTTAAGAGCTTCTTTTGCGTTTTAATCATGTTCCAGGAAACTTTAGTCTAATATTTATAATTCATAATTAATTACATTGAATTATTAAATGAGGAATTAATTGGATTATTTCACCATTTAATCGTTCTTTATAATAGTATATATAATTTTACTCATTTCTAGTTTATATATTTCATTATGTTAGTATCTATCAATTATATCCTTTAGAACCTATTTTGCCTCTTACTCTTTATTCTGTTCAAGTAGTTTTACATCTTAAGTAATATCTAAATGATACAATTAGTTGTTTTAGATTTGATACAGAAATCTAAAATAGGATGACTTCCACACTTTTAGACAGTTTCCGAAATCAAAGTCAAATTTTGTGGGTTAGAGATCTTTATGCCTTCTATTAAATTTGTAAATGTCTGACATTAAGGAGCATCAATTAATTCTTACAAGAAGGAGGTTTATTTGTTAATTTATTTACTTAGTTCTTAGGTTTTGTTTTTAATTTATTCAAGTATATCCTAAGTCTTTTACTCTTTTTCTTTAAGAGTTGAGATAGCACTATTAAAAACATTTTTCAATTCCCAAATTCTTGTAGTTTGATGATTATGATAAATTTATGCACAAGTGTTACAGCATATTCTTGTCTCTAGTTTGCACTCAGGGTTCTTACAGTAAACATCAATCTTTTCTCCGTGTTTAGCACAAATTAAGGGAGGATCGAATTCTATCATATAATTATATTATTTAGAAATAAGTACTCAATAAAAATATTCAATAAAGGTATTCAAAAAAGTTATTCTATTTAAGAATCTTTTTAACAAAATCATAGAAACTGATTATTTGTATTCATTAATTAAAGGTCTTAATCCCTTAATTAGTCCGACTGCTACAAAATAATTAAATTGGAGAATGTATTAACAAATAAATGCGTATAATATTTAAAAAAAACTAAGCTTAAAATTATTTATAAATGCAATTCTTTTCTCAAGTTATGCGAGGTCAAATATACCCTTTATATATACAATAATATCCTATTATTCTTAGTATCTCAGTTAATCTAATATAAATTGTGAATATATCATCTTTTTTTGATTTCTGTTTTGTATTATATTTAATTTTATAAATTTTAACCTATAAGCACTATAAATTAAATTAATTTAATTTAGAACATGATAAAATAATAAATTTATTCAATATTAAATTAATAGATATAGAATAAAATTAAATTTCATTAAATACAATATAATATTTTTAATCAAAAACTATGTTAAAAAGTCAGTTCTTGAATAATTTAATTAATGAATTGTTTCTACATTGATTATGCTTGATTGATTAATGATGCGAGGAACTTTAATCCACTCTAACCAATCTACTTGTATTACAATACTATGAATTAGATTTTTCGGATTCGACAGTGCTGTTTTCAGTAAATGTTATCGATTGAAGAGTGTCTCTCTTTTCAGATTGTTTATGTTGCAATTCTTTCAGTTGATTTTTGAGTTCAATTATCTATTTATCTTTACGCAATTTTATGGCACTTTGGGTAATAAATAATTTTTATTTAATTTCTTAGATTTCCCTTTTGATTTGAAAATTGGAATCTAGAATATCTGCATTTTTATTTTCGAATTATTTTCGTATTTGCAATTGTTCCTGATTCTCCTTAAACAATTGATGATATTATGATTTGAGTTTTTCATTCAATTCAATTTGGGAGAGGATTTGCATATACTGCTCTTTGGTGACTATGCAATTCGCGGTTTCAATATCAGGAATAGAGGGGTTGGAATTGATTTATTGAAATTCAGAGAAGCTAAATTCATGGGTTTGTTCAGGTGGAGAATCAAGATTGATTGAGGAGACAATTTTGGATTCATTTCCGAATTTAATCTCAGCTTAAGAATTATTAAAGAGATCTGCTAATTGATGAGCTGACAAATAGATCGGGTTTACAAATTAATCTTGCATAATATAAATTATATAAATGTGATGATATATACTTCACACTATCAATTAAACGAATTTATCGGGTCTATGGAAACAAGCAGGTGTTGCATTGATAGGATTGTAACTCATATAATGAGTGGAACGATCTTTCATCTTATTTACTCTAAAGAAGTTGGCATAAAGGGGTTAGGTGAACATAGAAATGGGTAATTCGATGTGAGCATTCCAAGCAGTTGGTGTGACAAATTCAGCAAAATAGGATATCTCATCACATTATTTATAAGTGGTTATCAAATTGGTACAACTTCCATTTGGATTGCCTATAGTTGCATAGAACAAAGCTCCATTTGGAGAGACTTCAATTTCTAAATATTCTGTCTTAGTTCCAATGAAAATTTCATCGACGTCATGTTGAAATAATGGATCATTGCAATTCGTCAGAGGAGCATCAATGTTTCTAAAATAAAAGGACATAATACGAATCAACATTGAAAAAGTCAATGACTAGTTTCTGATTCAAAGACTTGCAAATTGTGAAATATGTGAATTCCACATTCTCTGTTGTGGCTTCATTTTGATGAGCTAATTTGTATTATGTTGGAGCCCATTTGCAATTCTCAACTGTGATTGGATCAATAACAGCATTTGAAATGACGATGATGATGGCAAAGATTAATATCATATTATTTTATTAATAATCTCATTATTAAGACTGTCATTTAATTAAACATTCAAAAACTTCTCTTATTGATATATTTACATCTTCTTCGTATCAGTTTTGTCAAACAACTTGTAATATTGTCATATAACTATTAAATTGTCGAATTGAAATATGAATTTCATTTAAATATTCTTTGATCATTTATAAGAGATTCTTTTAAAATATTCAGATTATTATTCCGAAATTGAAGAGATTATAAATAATAAAGAGGATCAATTTATAATCTCTTAGAATTTGTGCAATTAATAGTTCGACTTATGAGTAAATAAATTTCCACTTCTTATACCCAAAATTATGAGTATTAGGTTTCAAACAACTATTAAGATTTCATGATTACTCAAATTTATTAGCTAATTGTTTCATCATCAATAAAAAATTGAGAAAAATACTTATATATCAGGTAAAATAGTATATAATAATATTACATAGATAATTTTTAATAAGGAAGTCGATTTAACCCTTTTTCTTCTGCAAACTTACCCTCAAAATAAATAGTATAAATTATACCAAATCTTGAATTAAATAAATAGTATTCTTTTTAAATTAAATACATTTTTTATAGAATATTTTGATCACCATAATTTGATGATTTAAGGTGAGGTTGCTCTTGTTTGTCCTCAACATATGTTGAGATTATTAAATACCTTATTGTTTAATCCAATTGTTAATTTTTGAATTAGACAGAAAATATATCTATATATACAAATAGAATTTTTCTTCATAATTTAATTAAAGTCATTTATAATAATAAAGAAAAAAATTTCTTCCGATACTTGAACTAGAATTAATATTAATATAAAATTAGGCAAAATATATAAGAAATATTAATATTTATTTTAGTAATTAATGGGTTGCTAGTTCAGTAAACCATCTGTAAATGAGCCCTAAAAAATAAAGCCTGTTGACGATATTGTTGTTATTCCAAAAAAGGATACTGAAATTCAAAACCATGGAACAAAGGTTCAAAATGAAACCCCTGTAAAATAATCCCAAACATAGCATCAAGCAACATAAGTTTCAAATAAATCCCTAAGTGGAGAATTGATTCTGTACCCATAAACGACTGATAATTTGGAGATTTTCATCAAATTAGGAACGAAAAAGAAATTAATTCATTTATAAGCTAGGAATAAATACATCGACACAGTCGAGGAAATAATTAGACAAATACAATTGAAATCCTTAACATTTTCAAATTTCTAAGTAAATATTATCTGTAATTTAGAGCATATGCTAAAAGCAAGACCTTAAAGTGATGGATGCTATGTTTTTAAGAAATGATAGTGATGAAACAATATTGACATTAATTTTAACTTATATTGATAACTATGAGATAATAACAGAATTACTCATCAATCATAAATTGCCAGAAAAAAATTATGAATTGCTTGATTTAGCTGTTTCTCTATTAAGAAAATTTAGACCCCAAAGTTAAATCGATAAAATATAAATGACTATAGAGTTTTTGGATGAGGTTAAATCAAATGAATAATTATAAAAAGTGTTTAATTCATTTGAAGATCCAAAGATATATAGAGTTAAAAATGCAATTATGTATGCTTAAAATTGCATTTCATATTTCAATCATAAAAAATAGATACATTTACTCCTTTTTAGAAAAATAGCCAAGTTATTTAAATAATCATTAGGAGAATTATTTTAAAAGCAATATAGAAGCTGGAAATAAAGTTTTGCTTTTAATCATTTGAAAATACCAAAAGCAATTCCAAAAACTACTAGCACAGTTACAAATTTAACAAAAATCGAACTTCAAATATTAAATTATAGTTTATTTCACGAAATAGCCAATAAAGAAAATTGGGAATTGTTTGTTCAATATTCAAATCCATATTATCATCAGAAAAGCTTGGATCAAAGAACTCCTTTCTGGATATTCTTTCAAAAAGCTCCGATTTCAATAATTGTAGAGTATATTCAATAGTATCCAAAATAACTTGAATAAAACATAAATTATATAACCACTTAAGGTTTAACATTAATTCACTGTTTATGCAAGAATAAGAATTTAAAATAAAGTGATTAAGAAACAATCAAGAAATTAATTGATATTTTAGAAAAGAACTCAATTGTCAAGACTCTATTGAATGTTGCTTATTAAGATTAGATTCCTCTCGTGTATTATTTGGATACTTAAAGGGTTATTTCATCAGATATGGTTAACTTCCTAAGTTCTACCTTAGTTAAATAATTTTCTATCGACAATTTAGAGATGGAATCCTATAAAATAGCTGATTCAATTCTCAATGGCAAAACATCATTAAGATCATCACTTCCCCATTTTTCAAACTTATCAAAAGTATAATTAATATAATTAATAACAAAAAAAAAACAATTGCTGTTTAACAAAGATGAAAAAAATAAATAAACCAAAGAATATCAAAATTTTACTACATTTTATTAACATTATATATAATTGGCGAAGTAAATTATAAAATATGGTTTATTTGAGTAGTTTCCATGGATTTAGAATTATTCAATTTATTCAAGTCATATCCCTTATGATATTGGCAATATAAGTACATCACTATTATATACTCTTTTGGTGAGTAAAAGATTTTAATAACTTAAAATTTAGATAGAGAGTATTTGTAAATCAATCGATTCACAGTAATATTAGCAAAAAAACAATCTATAGGAATGTTAAAAATTGGTGCAATAGATTTCAAGAGTACTATTCATTTATTAAGAATTGTTTAACTATCCAGAATGCTAGGAGTTACAATAATTGATATCGGATACTATATACAACTAAATTTAAAAGAATCCTCAAATCATATAAAATAAGATTTATGGTTTTTAAAAGAATGAATCAATGGCAGATAATCTATATTTACAGTATATAATGAGTATCAAAGCTTAGAAAGAAGAATATAATAAGTTTATTAATATGTTGATAGAGAGATTGGATAAAAATTTATTTAAAGGAAAAGAAATCAAAATAAAAATATTATTTCAAAATTACAATAATTTCTAAAGTTATAAACTAAATCTTCTTGAAAAATTGTTACCTTAACAAGATTAACTGATTATTCCATTAGAAATCTAAAGTTAGAATATTATTTAGGATTCTGTTAGTGATGAAAACTTTTAAAATTATTATGCTTTTAAGAATATCTTATAAGAAATAATAGATAAAGACAAATAATTCTACTGTTTTATTAAAGGTAAAACTGTTATTCTAAGATCAAATTCTATATGTTAACTACTTTTGGATAAGAATTCTAAATTACATGAATTATATAGAGGCTCATTTTTTAGATTAGATGCCTTATGGAGAACATCAAAGTTCATTAAATATGATAAATAATAAATAATTCCTTATATTTTAGATTAATAAAATTTAATTGTTTAAATAAATACATTAGAATAAAATTAATTAGAGTAACTATTTGATTGGTAATTGTACGGAATGAGAGTTAAGTTGAATTTAAATATTAAAAAAACATTAGCCAAATTATCAGTTAAATTATCATTAAAAGAATAGGTCATTTATAACCAAATAAAAAGTAACTAATAATTTTGGATAAATCTGATTATTTATGATGAGCTCAATTCTGAAGTCACAGAGTATTTTAATAGAGATGAAGATAAGCCTTAACTCATTAATTATGATTATTTCCCTCTTTCTGAAATTATTTCAAACAATTCTTATAAAAACTTACAATTTCTGATATAATTAAAAAAGATTAGTTAATATGAACTAGTATAAATGTTGGCTCAATAATTTTTTATAAGGCAGACTTCTGTTGTAATTTACTAACCTTTAAAGGAAAAGATTTCTTTATTTAATGCTCAAATGAAATTGTTAATAGAATAAATATCAACAAATACTTTTGAAATTTAAAAATCCGATATTTGTATCTTAACTAAATTTATAAATTACTTAGAAGTAGACACTTTCTCTCGATTTAATAAGCAACTTCTATTTGATTTAATCAAACATACAAATCTTGATAATTTAATTAACAAATGTCTAATGTACTAATAAGTGAGATCAAAGGAGTATTATTTTTCCCCAGAGTGGTAGGATTAAATGATAGAAATTATCTTGGATATTTGGAAAGAAAATTATGAAGAACTCCACGACAGATCATACTATGATTTAGGATTAGCACAATAGAGGTCTCCAGCAGTTGCTAAATGGATGTGTGAAAGGTAGATTTTAGTTGATAAATCAAAATTGGCATTTGCGACCAATCCTTTGTATTTTTATTTTTACTCAATATTTTTTCCAAATGAATGTTTTGAATATTTAGAGAAGATAAAATTAAATTTTTGGATGATAAGATTTTTATTTGGATATTTTATCAATTTAGATTAAAAGGCCTACCCAAATAAAAAGAAATTGGTTTACTAAATGATTAACCTATTAAGAAGATATGGCTCAATCTAAGATAAACCATTCATTTCAAACATTAAAAATTACGATTCCTTCTTTGATGACACTAGAATATTTTAATATCATCCGAATGGGGCATAAGGAATATCTAAACTTTAAGAAAATATATTATTTTAGAGAAGCTAATTTAAATATAGAAGTGAAGAACTAAAATATATGGATGTTATGGATTTTTAAGAATATATGATATTAAGTAAATAGGAATATTCATAATTTATCGACACAATAAATTTAGATGAAAATGAATATTTGGAATAGATTTCATTCTTTATTCACGCTGGAGTTAAAGATAAACTGCAAGTCATCTTTAACAAACTAAAATCAAGTGAAAGTTTCTAAAAGATTTACAATGTATAAATCTTTACAAAAAAGAAATGCTTGGAACATGAATTTGGATTTAAATTTGATTTTGAATTTGAATTTGAAATGGAAATATAGTTGAAATTCCCTTACTATTTTTCATTTTAAAAGTTAGAATGTGATTTTGTGAATTTTAAATAATCTGTAGATTATTTAGGAACATTTAAATATCTAAATGAAGAATTAAAGAAGTAAAAACTCGAATAATCATTATCTGTTGAAACAATCTAAATTAATGCCCTGCTTGATAGTTTAATATTTCCAAACACAGATTAAATAAAAATGAATTAGCAACTGATTAATATTTTAATATAGCTTTACTAAACCAGAAAATCAAATTCTAAATTCTAATTTAAATAAGTATAAAACAGAAGATTCAGTGAGTTCTTAGCTGAGAGAGCTGATCTATATATTAAATTATTAGGGACAAATATTTAAAATTGTGAGGTTAAATTTACAAAAATTTACTATTTTACCCCATTTTAGAGTGCCTTTTTTGAATAATTGCTAATCTTATTGTCGTAGGATAAAAATAAAGTGAAATATAATGTAAATGAAATTGCAAATTTGATTCTTAAAAATAATTTTAAAAATGAGTAATTTAATAAGATAATTTAAAATGGAGCAATGAACATCACTAATGTCAATTCAGTATGTAAATACTATTTTAAGAAATCTAATTTAATTAAATCCATAACATTAAATTATGAGCACAATTGTTACCAAGCAAAGTTCTAATTCTTAAAAAGTTGTATGACAGTAGAAGATTTCTCATTTGATAAATTACAAATTACAGAAATTGCATTTATTTTGAAGGCTCATGAATTCTTTGATAACAAATTAGTTTTCAATCAAAAATATTTGGTAGCATCGTTATTAAGTAATAATCTTGAAACCATTATTTATGCAATGGAATTACATAAGGATCCAGTCAAATTGGGGTTTGAATAAAATGTTTTTTAGATTTTAACAATATATTCAAATGAGAAGGATATAATTACTTATTATAATAAATTTGTTTACAAGAAAATATCCGATAATAAAAGGTTATTTTAATTGAATAATGTTCCACTGCTTTACTATATAGCATACAAAAGATACTCAAGAGTGTTTTATGAAGTTTATCTTAAATAACTACAACTAAATCTGAAGGAAAATGACATTAATTAATTTATATCAGAGTAATTATAATAGGTATGTTTTGAGTCAGATGCAAAAATTTATTAAATAGCTTTGTAATAGAAATCTTACTTTTTATTAGATTATATGAAATCATTCATAAAAGCATAAGATATCGAACAATACGTTTATATATACGATTTTAATGTAGTCGATAGAATCAAGAGTTACCCCATTTAATCTTAAATAATATAAGAATTCATCAAGTCATATTAACAAACGGAAAAATTCCACAAATTCTTTCATAAATAAGAAATTAAACTTCCTGAATAGGGGAACAAAGTGCTTGATGATTAAAATAATGCAAGAAAATATTAAATTGAGTTGTTAATATAGAAGGAATAAGCTACTTTAATGAAGATATTTGGATTTAATTAAGAAATTCTAAAATTTGTTGAAATTCATCATGGATTTAGTTTTTTAGTTTTTGAATTGGTGATGAGTTAATTGAGCCATTGTAAGGGTAATCCTTAAATTATCAAAGAATATATAAAGGATAATCTTTCTTAAAACAAGGCTATTAATAAAGATATAATTAATTTGGTTATAGAATAGGTGTAAGGGTAATATATCTTGGATCACCCAGTTTTTCAAGAAATAATTCAACTTTTCCCAACAGAATTATAGAATTCACTGAAGCCTTAGAATTTAATTCTAGAAAATTCTTTGGCACTTGCATTGGGTTAAAATTAATCTAATTAGTAATCTCTAGCTGAATTTATAACTAAGTAATTAAAAGAGTTGTATGAGTGTTAGGATGATGCATTTGAGGAGTACATGGATGCTAATATTTTGTTAGTGATGAAATTAATAAATAAACCATAGTTTACACTGGATGAATAAGAGACTTTCAGGTATTTAATCATAAATTTGCCTGAACAAATATTGTTATCAACTATATAATTTTTGATTCAAAACAAA
The DNA here is from genome assembly GCF_000165425.1 of Paramecium tetraurelia. Lineage (NCBI taxonomy): Eukaryota > Ciliophora > Oligohymenophorea > Peniculida > Parameciidae > Paramecium > Paramecium tetraurelia. Next base: position 94,783 of record NW_001798982.1, on the reverse strand, counting down.
TCTTATGAAAAGAAAGAGATTACATAAAACACTCTTGATTTCTTAGTTTGTTTAATATCCAAGCGTATAATTATCACAAAAAGACCACAATTATGGAGTATTGTTTCTAATTGTAATAATTATCTACCAGCTTTTTCTGAAATCTTGTATCTCAAAAAAATTGAGAAATTATGTGAATAATTAAAAAACTATTTAATTTATTTAGGATTTATATAGAGAGATTATTAACCAGAGTTTATTGTTAAGTTTGAAAATGAACAAATGTATCAATCGGATGATTAGATTATCCTTCCTTTAGAATACAATAAAGACGAACTTTATTTCAGCTAAGAAAAATATGATAAACTAATTGAATAATTGAAAAAAATCAGATTAGAAAAGAATATCAAAGAAAATATCAACGAAATTCTTAATTTATCGGAGTATTAATAAAACGATATACTTGGACTACTTGAAGGAAACTATTCAATTGATGACATGGAGGCTCCACACTTAGGTTAACAAAATACCTTCTAGAAGTAGGTGACTTAATTCGATAAATAGTCGACGATCTTTGAAAAAAAATAAACAGAGAATCCAAACTCAAAGCAAGTTAAATAAGAAGATATTTAATTTATTAAATAGAATTATGATTTCATGCTCGAATTAGTCAATAATAACAATTATAAAGTGAGAGATTCAAAGGTGAACAAGTCATAAATAATCTTTATGGAGTATTACCATTTTTTCAACCCTTTAGAATCAATAGTAACATTAGAACAATGCACAGAGGCCGAATTTTTAAGGAAATATAATGGTAGGGAGTCCATCTCCTTTGTTATATCCCAGTTTTATTAATACCATGAAAATCTGAAATCAGCTATTGCAAATGAAGACTTGAAATAATGGCAAATTAATTACCCTTACTATGTAAAGGATGAAAAATTCTATAGTGAAAAATCCCTTTTCTCCACATACACAATCTAAGTGGTGTTCTAAAAACTCCACTAGTTTCATGAAAATGTTAAGTAATATGCTAAAAATCTAGGGGATGTTGAAAAGATTTAGTGGAGAATTAGTGCAATTTCCACTCTAGAAGTTTTGATAAGCAACATGATTGATTTCAACACTTATGATAATAAACCAGTTGATATCCTATCACTTTTGGACTCTATTTTAAATTGGAATACCTTAATAATGATTCTGCTGTAAGTTCTATATTGCAATATGCTTAAATACCAAAACATTTTATCAGTTTTAAGAAGAATTTATGTAGAATTCAATGAGATCTAGGATTTACCATTTGAAAATACGTATTAAGAAGGAGGGCTGGACTAGTATTTTAGATTTGGTTAAACTCATTATTTTCTGCAATAACAAACTCTGGTAGTTAGATTGAACATTATGAATATCAAGAAGTAACCTCAATTAAAACAATAGGTTTCCACTAATAGACAAAATCAAAGCCACAATTTTTTGAAATAATAAGAAATTGACTATTATTACTGCAATATTATAAACGAAGAAGATTTACTGTTTTAAATCTTTAATTCTAAATAGATAATTTAATATATATTTGCTAAATTGGATGTTGATCGTAAACTACAATAAGTTTCATAAAATCTCAGTAAAATGCTTAATAAAGATGTTATCATAACAGTGAATCATCAATCATTATTAGACATATTGTAATCTGAAATTCAGTAAATAAGAACTCTGAAAGATAGAAAGTAATAGCTAAGAATGCAAACTTAAATCAAAGAACTCCTAATTAAATTATCTGAGTTCTTTTTGGATAAATCTGAATAGTTGTTGATCGAATAGTTGTAAAGTCACAATTTCGAATATCAATTTTAAACCAAACTGTCGTCGCTTCTTCATTCATTAAGGTAAGGCTTCAATCGTTCATAGGATGAATTACCGAATCATCGTAAAATTGTGGCTGTCTAAAAAGCAAAAGTCATAACGAAGATTAGATATCCCAATCGAAATTGTGATAAGATTATTAGTTTATACTTTGGATTTTAGTTAAAGCCCAACTTTTACATGTCTAAGAATCAAATTGGGGATCTATTAATAGTGGTTCACAAGAATGAATACCAATATCTTTAGACAACTCTATGTTAATTGGTAGATAATAGTAGATAAGGAAAGCTAGTATTTTATTAATTTGATGAATCTTCAGTTTCTACCTTATCGTAAGAATAACTAGAATAATATTGTGCTATGTCGAATAAGATGAGGAAGAAAGATAGCGAAGATGATAGAATAGAAATCGTTGACAATGAAGACATAATTGCAGTGATATTGTTTGAAAAAGGATGGCCAGATGATCCAGATTTCATTAATAATATGATCAACTTATACGTCACTGATCAAAATGGAAATCTGTACTTTATTCACGAATAACGTTTGGCCAAAAAGCTGATTCAAATCTAAGAAACAGATAGTGAATCTATTAAGCGATAACTATTGGATATTGCTTTTGGTAAGAATTAAGTTCAAACCTACAGTTAATTCACCGTAGCTGAAATTATCCCAATATTTCCAAACTAAATCCTTTATGAATTTGAATCTGGAAAAACTAAGTAATCTAAAACTGAGGTCACGAACTGCTAGAAGATGATTATTAAAATAAATGATATAGATTTCTAAATAGATAAATTGAAATTGGATTTGTTGAATATAGCAAGTTATTTTGATTCAAATGACATTGCCTAGTATCATGTCAAATAGTTAACTCAATTTAAGGAGTCTCACAATGAACTGTCAAAAATCTAGATGATAATAAAGTTTAGTGATGATTTTAATTCAAATCCATCTTATTATTTGGATAATATCATGTAATCCCAGATTGCTTTTGTGGAATTTCAATAAGGGTATGAGACATTCTTTACTGATAAATACATACCTTAAGTTGAAAATGCTCTTGGTTTTATGTTTGACATCAATCAATAATAGATCAAGAAAAACTTATTGATGAGTATATTTAAGGTAATTGAATTTACTTTTGATCTTACAACTGAAAGTAACAATTAATTAATTTTCTTTGAAAACGGAGTCCTGAAATTAAAAACGTTTTTAATATAAAAGGAAGAAATAACTAAAAAAAGTTAGGTTCCTATCAAAACTTTAAGCATTGAGGTCCCCTCTGGAAATAAAATCGGATAGTTTCTTAATCAACTAATAATCAATTTTACTAAATACAATTTTAGTGATCTATTAATGGAAAAAGCAAAATTTGAAATAATCATCGATTAGAATTATGAGAAACAGTTTGAATAAGAAATCTTGATTTTGCTTCTAATGACAAAATATCTCCATAAATTGATTGCAATAAAAAACGATAAAAAGATTCTATTTCTGATAACCCAATAAACTTAAAAATCTATATAGCTATATTAGTTTTCTAAGGACAGAAATGAAGTGCAATTATTTTATGAAAGATTCTAAGATTTCAGGTTGGAAGACTTCTTATTAGATTATTTAAATAACTACACAAACTAGTATTAAAGTAGTTACAATGAATTGGATAAAAAGATACTAAGTAAGAACTAATTGATGATGTAATCAATGATTTTAAGTGCTGATGATTTTATCAGAAAGGAGAAACAACAAGTTTAATAATCATATGAATTGAACATACATTATGGATTATAAAAAATAAAAAAATTGGAAGGTAGATTAGACCCAAGAGATTTTGAAACAGCATTTATAATAGTGAAAGGGTAAGTATATCAAAAGGTTGTATGCATTAAGAGTTGTCAAAAATACTCTCCATTGGTTTAATACTTAAAGTAGAACTCTTTGGAATAGAAATGCGGATTTCCAATATATATATTGATCAACGGCTTATAGGAATACTTATCTTTGGATGAGCAATTATCAAAAATAAAAATAATAACCAAAAATAATGTTGAAAGACCTCTTTCTTATTTTAAAAATTATTCAACCACTTTAAAGGCCAAAGTAAAATTCATTACATCAAATATAATATTCATAGAGTTCAATTGTTCTAAACCACTTGAATTTACAATATAGACTACTTAGTATTAAGTAGCATGCATAAAACAGGATTACAGTTCTGAAATCAAACTAAAGTTTCTTCCTACTTAGGATTCATAGATGTATAAGTATTATCATACTGGTGTATGGTTTGAAAATGAATTCAAAAACATTGTTAAAAATGAGTAATAAAACAAAATTAAAGAAATTGTCTCTAGCACAACTAAATTCCTTAAACTCATTATGAAGTCTTTGTCAGTTAATGAAGATATGAAAATGTAGTAAAACCAATAAAATATTAATTTGAATCAGATCCTCAGTAATAATGTACTGAATATTTAAAGTAGATAATTAATAAATCAATCCACAAAAGTAGGATCAGAACGGTTAGACGTGATTGAAATTAAAGACAATTTTGAGAATATGGCACCCAATTTTACTCTTTAAACCATAGTTTTTGTGCACTCAATTTATCAAAAGATCTAAATAGTTCCTAATTATACAAAGGAAGACTTTGGATTGAAAATTTATTGGGAACCTCAAATTAAAGGGATCTATTACCTATATATTAATAACTATAAAGTGGATAGCTACTTTGTAGTTTTGGCTAATTCAGTGGATGTAGAAAAATCTAAATTAGATTTTCCTGAAAAACTCAAAACCATTCCTTATTATTAGGAAATTACATTTAATGTTTTCTTGAAGGATAAGTTACAAAATATTTATGGATCAATAGAGAATGCGTTGAATGCAGTTAAAATAGAAGTGGAAAGTTCTCACAAAAAGTCTAATATAGAGTAAAATTACAGTAAATTATCTCTGGAAGGCAAAATAGAGGTGTCACTGAGAGTGCTGCCAATAGATGAGGACGATATAACAGAAGTAGATGAGATAGAATTAGTTCTAAAAATCAATGACATAGAAAAAATGAGTAATATATTCTTTAATATTTTTAGAAAAGAAATTGGAGTTACAAGGTGTGTCATTCGAGAAGAATATGCAGGATTTCTAGAGATTGATTTTATACGACAATGAAGGCAAAAAGATATATAAAGTTGAGAAGTAACTTTTAATAGTACGTGCAAACTTCTTAGATAGTTTGCTGAAGTTAAAAGACGAGAAGCTTATTGGGCCATTAATGATTAAATTTATAAATGAACCTGGTTATGATTAAGGAGGTCCAAGGAAAGAGTTCTATTCATTAATAGGAAATGAGTTGAAAGGAGAAAATCTAAAATCAGAATAATATGGATATTTTAGTATGTTGGCACCAGGATATTACTATATAGATCCAAAATTTTTAAATATACCTAAGAAAAATGATTACGCATATGTTTTTGGGAAGGTATTTAAAATTATAGATATTATTTATAGTTCGTGGCTAATTCAATATTTAATAATCATCAAATAGGAATTCAATTCTAACCATAGTTTTGGAAAGTGATATTTTCCGAGAAAATCCAATTTAAAGATCTCAATGGATTCTTAGATCCGATAACATTTTAAAACTATGAAATGATGCTTTCATATGATGAAAAAACATTGGAGTCATTAGGAATTAATTTCACTTACTAGAAGAAAAAAGAATTGATTCAATTGATTCCAGATGGTTAGAATGTAACGGTGAATAAAGAGAACTGTTCGGTATATTTGGACAAAGTAGCAGAATACGTGATCCAGACACAGTATTAGGATATTTACACGCCATTCATTTCAGGATTCCAATCAGTTTTAGAAATTAAGGTACTATGTATTTATATAGAAATTATAGGATTTAAAGAAGTTCTTTAAACCGAATGATATGGGTCTCATAACTTTGGGAGTTCAAGATATCAAACCTGAATAGATTTTGAATATTTTGAGTTTCAAGGGAGGCTAGGACTATCACATCTCATTCTTTACCAATTATGTCAACACATCGAGCAGCAAGAGACTCAAAGAACTACTACAATACATCACGGGAAGTCCAACGTTGCCATCGAATGAGAAGTTTAAGATACAAGTTGAGTTCAAACAGGATCTCAAGGACACCCTAATACCAACGACCAGGACTTGCTTTAATTTAATAGAATTGCCGCTCTACAAAAGTTATCAAGAAATGAAATAGAAATTGGATACTGCTATAAGTTATGGATTGATAGGATTTGGAATTTTCTGAATTCGGATATTCAATAGATATATTTTATTCAATTTATATATTAAATATTCAAAGTGTAGTGTGGTTGATTACGCAATTTGTGGTGATTATTTTTAGATTAATAAATAAGGTAATTTGTGAAAAATTATCGGATCATTAAATATGAGTAATCAAAAATCTGAAGCTGATTAACAAAAGGTGAAATCGATTTCCGATAATTCCTTAGTGAAATCTCATTCGTAATCAATCAAAGATATAGAGTTATCAGTTTATAGATGGGCTATTTTGCTTTTGTACTTTTTAGTTGTATTGGTGAATGGAGTGCCATACGAAATATGCGTGCCTATAAGTTCGTTTATGGCTGAGATCTATAATGTATCCTTGGCGGTAGTTGCAACAGCCTCGACGGTGTTTATGGTTATGCATCCAATATTGTCATTTGTTGCTGCTTAAAGTATAAAGAGTAATCTACTTAGCAATTTCAAGTTATGGATGGGCATCTGCTACTAATTTAGGAGTAATACTAACAATTGTCGGCTGTGCTATTAAGTTATTGATAAACCAAGCAGGGTAAACAATATATATTTTATATATAGATTTTCAGTTTTGATAGTCGGGTAGGTTCTATGTGGAATAGGAAGACCTTTCATTTTAAATTCTCAAGCATCAATGGCTATGAGTTGGTTCCATCCTAAGTCGAGAATAATCATAATCACTCTGCTAAACGTAGTTAATACATTATCCTTGGTTGTTTCAGCTTAATTGCCTGGAATAATGTTTAAGGGTTATAAATTGGACAACGACCCAGAATGCGAGGATGGAAAAGACAAAATGTAAAGTTTATGCTTACTTGAATTTTACATAAGTTTGGCCATAGTGCCTAGTTTATTTATGTTGAGGAGTAGACCTAGTGAGGTCCCTGTGAAGATAAACAAAATTGAAAGAAAAAGCGGCATGTTGAGAATAATGCTGCGACTATTTAAGAATAGAAACTTTGTTTTACTATTCATTCCATTTAGTCTGTACTTTGGGATCTTAAAAGCCTACCTGGTAATAATGGAATTGCTGATGGCTCCATACAAATACGAGACTGATTAAGTGGCTGGTGTTGGTATAACAATAATTATCATAATTAAGTTTCATTTCCTTTGATTGGCGGATTGATAGCTTAAGGAGCACTGCCATATATTGTAAACAAGTATAAGGTACAGAAACAGTTTGTTCGTATTTTTTTGTTATGTTCAACACTATCAATGGCGTCATTATACTTTGCATTGTCATCGAACAATGTGGTCTACATTTATATAGTAATTACTCTCTTGGCCATGTGTGTGATGCCTATACTACCTGTGATCATGGACATGGGATGCGATTTGATAGCACCAATAGAACCATCATTCGCAGTGGGTGCCTTTTATATGGGGAGCATGCTATTCTTCGTGGTTTTCACTTACATCTTGACATTCATAACTGGAAAGGACAAGTAGGACAATAGAGTGTTGTACACGAACATTTTCTCAACTGTCATGCTAATCATTGGATTTGTTTGTAGTCTGTTTCTAAAGATCGATGATTCATATCATGAATTGGATGTGGAATAGGACAAGGCTTCTCTAGTTTATCCTTTAGAGAAGAGTCAATCTGTCGTGAAAGGAAAGGGGCCATCTGTGTATAGAGGAACATAATCGAAAATGAGTGTGTAGTATCAGAAGGGATCCATGTTCAGTGTACAGTATCAAAGTATGTTTAGTGCTCATATAACAATATCAGCATTGTAGGTGATGTGCCAATAATCCCAGGAGAGGAGGCAGAGGATCCTTATGAATAAGAACAACAAGAGTGAGTAATAAATTTATATATATATATATTTGGATTATCATTAAATTAAATAAAAGAGAAATAGAAATAATATCATAAACACTAATAATTCACTTATTCAATTGCTTCTTCTTTAACTACTTTAGAAAGTTGAGTGCTTGAGTACTCAATTGTTCATTCAATTCAGTTTTTTGGATCTATTTGCCAATGGATGATGTTTGCATTCTCTGTGTAGATCGAAACAAAGATCTGGTTTGGGATTGCACTCTCCCAGACCTGAGTCTTTTGATAAGATTGCTAAGTGCCTCTGGATTGTAGACCAATTTCTTTTGTTTGGTCTCGGTATCAGAGTTGTGAGGTGAGATGAAATACACATGTCGAGGTTTTGGAGGTTGTAAAATATCTAAAATTTAATCATATAGGTGAGAAACGCGAATAAGATCCTGAGTGTCTACTTTCGAGGATTCCAAAAGAGTGCAACATTGCTTAGCCTTTTCCCATAATTCATTTGGAGGAACCTGAGTCCTTTCCTAATCATCAACGGTTTTAGCATTCTCATAGATTATCTCGCTTTCAGCAATGTGTTTGCTAACATTGGTCATGTTTGCAATAGAGACAATTTCAAAAGGTATGGGATTTATCTGAATCTTTTCCAAGAATGAATTGATCGCTCTGTTCTTGACTTTATAATGTGCAGGATAAATTCGCTTCTCTATTCTATGACATAGGAATTGATATGAGTAATCAAATGTAAAATACTAACATTAATCTAACATTTATATAAATTGATATTATTTATTTAACATTACTATGTTTCATTATTAATTATATAAACAGTATGCATCACCTTTGTTCCTTTTGGTTTATGATTAAAGTTTGTTTCTCGATCTCTTATTCTTCTAATAAACTATGAGTGCTAGGAGGGACAACAAAAACAGAACACAGAACAAGATGGTCAACAACACCCAATATCTAGTGTAGATAATTAAACACTTACAAATTAGTAGGGTTGACTGTGCTCATTTGAACATTCAGAATGATAGAGGCTGAAGTAAGTTGATTGATGGCAGTCAGAGTGATTGGTTGTTCTGTAGCATTGCCAAGAAAGGAGAGAGTAGCAAATTCATCCACGATGTAAAGATTCAGTTTCCTGCTCTCTTTGTTCATATGTAACAGAGTCTACCCATTCTCGTCGGTGTGAAGAGAGAAAAATTGGTTTGGATAAGACTATTAGGTTTCAACTCCTCCTATCATCAATATAGGCTACTGTTTCTAACCTAGTTTATAGATGCAGATGGTGTAGGAATTGGCCTGATAAGCCAAGGCCAGGTAGTCTTTTTCCATGGAAGCCTAGTAGAACACATCGAAATCGGAGTATCTTTGGATCATTTCATCGATGTAGAGTTTCTGATAGACATTGTCTTCGAAGTACAAGACCAGAGATAAATGAGCTATTGAGTTTGTCAAGAGAATTATTTTGAATATCTGGAAGTTGTTTTAGGGGTCTCCATTCTTAATCACCTGAAGATATCGAACTTCATCGTCAATATTCAGTCCCATCATCTATTCTATTGGTTGCCTCAGAGACACTCTGTAGAGAGCCTCATCTGCTGTTATGCATTTGATTGAACTGTCGATGTAATGGAAATCTTAGATGAATAACCCTTATGATAAATCACTCAAGAATACTCTATATTTGTTATTAACCTTGTATGCTATGAAACTGGATGCAAAAAATTCACCGAATTTCCGTTAGTCCACACAAGGTGTGTAAGTATATGAGACTGATTTTGGTGGAGTAAATTCATAATGGTAAGCACAAAGTCTAGAAGTGTAATACATATACCCTCCAATTATTTGATACCCATCCAAAATCAGAAAGTTACCATCATCCAGCAACTCCAATTAGATAAGCTGATAACTCAACTTAAATTAGAAGGGTTCTCCGATCATTTGATATTGTTTGTCTTAGAATTTTATCAACTAGACAAATCCTTACAATGTGTTGGTCTAACCAGTTATTAGTATTGTATCTTTCTTACACCAAATCTTACCAATTTAATATTATAGGTCTAAATTGAAGTAGAAGGAGGGATGCTTGACATAATGCATCGAATCCAAAAATATCAATTGATTTGGGGTCAAAAATACAAAGTAATCGTCATCCAATTTACATTCACCCAACAAATTAGAATAATACTCTAGACTCTGAATTATATCAATCTTTTGAGTAAGCAAGATTTAATCTTAGCATTGTTAACATTCTACTTAATATTTAATTATCTGTCCTTTAAACCACCCATTCTATATTTTCATCGTAGCCTGATTGACCACCAGACTTTCATTGCTCACCACTGCAACTATATTTGTCATCAAATTCAAAAATGTTACATTCTATTTAAATTCTATTTGCTCCGGTGAATCAATAGAATCATATTGAATTACTATTTCCTTCTTGTGAATGTATTCATCATTCCATTATGATGATATCACCGCTTGAAAATTCCTATAAATTAATAGGTTCTTTATTCCAAACTTTGAACTTGCATGTATCGATAAACCATAAGTGTACATCTTTGCAATTCCCAATCTTAGAGTGTCCTTCAAATACCATCCTAAAGGAATGTGAGTTAAAAGGGATTCTCTTAGATTAACATCCGGTTAATATACTAATAAGACTGTCTATTAGAGAACTGGGGTGTACGCTCTTACTATGATTTAATCGAAGGATGACATCATCTACAATGGTGTTTACAATATGTAATGGAATAGTGGAATCTTCTTCAAGAAGGACACCTATCTTCTCCTCATACTGTACTCTCTCAGCTCCTATTGATGACCGTAATGTAATGCTACAAAAAATGAGTAACTTGTCAAACTCACCTCTATCTATCGACATTCTGGAAAGGAAAAGTAATTCACCATATTAAAGATATCATACATAAATCCAGCGATCAGAGAATCTTAATTAGCGATGATTATCATATTCTGCTTCTTGTCCACTCTCACAAATTTAGGCTTCAATTCGTACGGTTGAACATCCTATGATGTGATTGAGTAGACAAATTCTTAATTTTATAAGGAATATATTTGGATTTCTCCCTTTTTTTCTAGGACCACATATATGTAAAATTCCGTGAGACAAAAGGAATTGATCAATGAATTTTCATCCTTCAAACTTGTAGAAATTACAAATAACTTTGTGACTATAGATTATTTTAATTAAAAGATCTCAATCGTGTGTCTGAATTTAGATATATACCCAAAGATGACTACGTCTTTTTCAATCCATTAAAAAGAATCATTATCTAATTCTCTGTTCGGACTGAAATCATGAACTTTTTAACATCTTAATTCATATAAGAGTATGAATATTTAGCATTGGTATAGAGTGGCTTTAAAGCTTTGCACTTAAATCACGTAATAAGCATAATTCCAACTGGAAAACATACTAATAAACAACATGTTTTCAGGCCAGATGATGCCAGTAATTTTCATGTCCTCTAAGTATCCCAACTTCAATGAAATGCTTTGATCATTCAATTATATTTTAGCATTGATGTTGGATCCTGTCACTCCTAATTCCTTGAAAATAGATGCCTAGGGATAGGTTGGATAATTGACAAATGGCTTGATCTGATTGATCACATTGGTTTTCTGATACAGATTGTTATCTAAATAATCGTAAATGATGTAGTTGAATGTGATGGCACATTGTGATTCCTCTGTGCCAATCACTTGCAATCTTTGGAAATCATTCGAAGGTTGAGTAAAGGGTTTCATGATGAGCATTGCAGTGGAGGCGTAATACACTTGTTGAGTAGTTTGAGTGACCAGATAGATTATTGATTGCTAGTAGCTGAAGTCAAACAATATTGGGGTTTCAAATAATTTTGAATACATTCTTTGCATGTTTGAAATTTAGTAGATGCTGATAAAAGTGGAGTTGTATAGACAAATGTATTTCTGTTCTCTATTTACTCTGAGTCCAGACATATTGAATTAGGATAGGTTCAATGCTCCATTAAGCCAAAAGTAATAATCGATTTCTTCCAATGAAAGTACGTAGATAGAATTCTGAATTGTTGAAACTATAATTTAATAGGACAAATCTTCAAACATCAAGCTCATCGAATAGTAAGTGGAGAAGTAGGTGTAATTATGATGATGTACCAATGAAAAATGATCTAAATCAATACTCTCTAATATGATGACTCCTAATTACTTATCCAAAAGAACCACTTGGTCTTTTAGTGCCAATTTGGCATTAATGATTTCGAATGATTTGTCTGTTTGAGGCAACAGAGATGTTAATACTGTTTGATTTATGACTGTATTAAAGTCACATACAAATCCATCGTAATAATAGATATGGACATTGTTCTTTGTGAGGATCAATATCTTTTGTTCGTATATATCAATATCTAAGATTTAACTGTCAACCTAGTAGTAATTCTATTGCTTGGCAATCCAGAATCGTTTGCCATTCGCTAGCAGCACTGCATCTTTTTAGATCACTCTCACGAAAGAACATGGCTGATCGGTCTAGTAATACACTATCTCAACTGATGGGTATCTTATTTAATAAAGGGACTCATTCTTTATTAAAATGGCCTTCTGATTTGTATCAAATCCCACTGTCTTCATTGAGTGGATGTCTAGCAATGTAACATCGCCTATAAGACATATATGTTTATCTACTTAAGTCAACCTGGGTGACTTCTAAAAGCTGGAGGATTTGAAGTAGTTCGAAATTCCCCTCATTGCCATTTAATGAAAAGGTCAGATCTACTCCATAAAAGTATTTGTTCAAATCCCATTCCTTCCGCTCGTAGGTCGATGCATATATCGTTAAATCGTTTTCTCCTTGATTAATACATATTCATACAGCAATACAAAGTAAATGATGGAATGAACAATAAAAATAATAGCATTTATATAATATATATAATTCATTTCTTAATTGAGCAAGATTTTACTTTCTCCGCAAATCTGAGACTAGCAAGTGTTTGCTAAAAATCCTCTGATCTCGACGAAATGTTCACCATCATCAACGTCTTCGAACTGCCTTCCATATACTTATACAACGAGAAGGTCAACTTGCTATTTCTGAATGGGACATGCTGCTGTTTCGTATAAAGAGCATTAAACACATCGCCTAAAGCACTCAATGACTTATTGATGGCCTTGGTCTCAGTAAATCTATCCCCTTCAGTTTTGGCCACATTGGCCCTCTCGGAACCGGCCAAATCAATCAAATTTAAAGTAGAATTTATTTACTTATCCCCCAAATGTCCTTACAAGTTTAACTAAAATATAAAATGACTTCGAGATGACGCCTCATTACTAAGTGTATCTGCAACTTGTCTATTCTTCTTCGCAGTATTAAAATGATCTGCCACCTCCACTATGTCTTTGATATCCAATAATTTAACCTCGTCACACTTCTAATTTGTGATTAGATCTCTGCTCTACTCATTGTAAATCTCTTGAAAGCCAACTCTGATGTTCATTTACCACCCAAGTTCTAACATCCCTTGTCTCTCTTTGAAGATCTACTCAACAGCTCTCGGTATTACACCTTTATGAAAATCATCCCCCTACATGGTGTAGGTTTTGCCAGAGCCAGTTTATCCATAAGCAAAGATGCACACATTGTGACCATCCACTACATTTTGGACCAAATCTGAGAGTTCATTGTAAATCTCCTATTGATCTGCTTCTTAGCTAAAAATGTGCTCGAAATTGAAACTGCTTTCCTTCTAACAGTTGGTTGACTTGAGGAATCTCTCAGGAACTCTAAGTACTAAGGTGCATTCTCCATTTAGTAATAACATATCCTCTTACGAATTTGGTCTAACACGACAATAGACTCGTATGCTGCCTTTGGCTTCTTGGAGGAGATTGTTCCAGTATCTTTTCTAATTTTCAGTGTCCTTGAGTTCTTGTTGCAGTTGAATTTATTGTTGTTGACTCAATTTAAAATTGTTCATAAGTTGTTGCTTCAGGAACTTCTTCTGTTCGAGTTCTTCTTTGGTCTGCTGTAACTCAATAAGCATTCTGTCTTTGGCCTTTTGCATTTCGGCAATTTATAACCTTGATCGAGTTTGTTATTCAAATAATTCTTGGATCGATTGGATTTGGTTCTGTTGTTGATTCAAACGACTGGCATGGTATTCCAATTGATCCTACTGTTGATGGAACTATTAGATGGCTTATCTGTCGGCTTCGTCCAATTTGGATTGAAAATCTGATAGACATTCGCGGGTAGTTTTTTGAATTATTTGAGTGAGAGGCTTGAATTCATCGAAGTTTTTTTTGAATTCTCCTATTTCCTCGCTTTGGACTGCAAGTATTCTATTTTTGTGAGTGATGAGTTCGATGAGTTTGTCTTCGATGACCTTGAGATGATGGGTTCGGATGTCCTTGAGTTCTTTTTCCATTTATATAAATAATAAAATGGATGACTTGAATACGATAGTGGAGCCAATAAGCACTCTGCAGAAAATAACATTCGGCGAGAAGTTCGCTGAGTACCAGGTGTTACGATGTAATCATCCTGGGTTCTTGCCCTTGATAATACAGATAGAGGCTTTGATCACAGGGGGATGTTAGATGTGGTTCAAGATGTACTTGCATCAGGAGATCTTGGTAGGACATTTAAGAGACTTTTTAAGGAAGATGCTTCAGAATAGATTCGCCAACATTGCTCAATACAAGGACAACATCGCTCTGGTGGTTAGTGATTTCATAATCATCAAATGTATGTGTTATGCTTTATTCAAAGTCGATGTGCCTTTGAATGAAATATATTAAAAGAAGGCCGAGAAGGATGGGTGGCTTTACATCACAATCGCTTATGACTACTAAAAATGAGATTATACATACTAATATATTATATGAATTAAGACATTTATATCAAAAAACAATGGTTCATAAAGAGTCGAGAGGGGAAGGTCGAGGATTATTACATTTTGGACACCAAAGTGATATTCTGAGTCATCTATTTAGGAACTCTCTTCTGGTTCGTTCGGGAAGGTTTACTAAGCCAAGGCAAAACTCTTGAAAAATGATCCGATGAGAGCTGTGAAGGTGATTCCCAAAAGACTGATTGAAAACAAGGACAGATTCCTTTAGGAAGTAGAGATTCTGAGAAATCTGGATCATCCAAATATTATCAAGCTGTACGAGACTTTTGAAGATGTTCGCAACATCTATTTGATCATGGAGTATTTTTGTTGAGTTGACATCAATTAGACTTTGCACTGGTGGCGAATTATTCGATTAAATCGTTACTCATGGCTAATTAAGTGAGAAGGATGCACAACAAGTGTTCATTCAAATCATGAGAGCCATCTCCTATTGTCACAGCAAAGGCATAGCTCATCGCGATTTGAAACCTGAGAATTTCCTCTATTACGATGACAAACCAGGAAGTCTGTTGAAAGTCATCGATTTCGGATTGTCTCGTGTCTTCAGACAATCAGGTTAATAGGAGAAATAAATCATGAAGAGCAGAACTGGCTCAGTAAT
Organism: Paramecium tetraurelia; assembly: GCF_000165425.1. Lineage (NCBI taxonomy): Eukaryota > Ciliophora > Oligohymenophorea > Peniculida > Parameciidae > Paramecium > Paramecium tetraurelia. The sequence goes on along the minus strand of NW_001798982.1, from coordinate 79,311 downwards.
TATCATCACTTTACTTATCATAGACCTATTATATAAGTCCAGAAGTGCTCGATGGTTAATATGATGAATTGTGCGATATCTGGTCAGCTGGAGTCATTCTCTTTATTTTGTTGACAGGAATACCACCATTCAATGGGAATAGCGATGGAGAAATCGTTAAACAAATCAGAACAGGCAAGTTGAACCTCGATATAAAGGAGTTGTAGGTTGTCTCTGAAAGTGCCAAGGATCTTATTTAGAAAATGATTTGCAAACATTCTCAAAGATTGAATTCTTCACAGGTCTTATAACATGAATGGCTACAAAATCTCAGTTAGAATGATTTAAAATTAAGTCTTAATTTTGATTCGTTAAAGTAATTCACTTAACAAAGCAAATTGAAAAAAGTATTTGACAGTCGTAAATTAATAGATTGTGTTAGCTTAGATTGCAACTCAAGTAAGTTTGAATGAGATTGCAGAACTTAGCAAATTATTCTAAAGTCTAGACAAAGATGGGAATGGACAATTGAGTTTTGAGGAATTCAAAAATGGATTCAAGGAAAAGAAAAATGATTTGTTGCAATACTTCGAAGCTATTGATACTGACTCATCAGGGTCAATCGATTATAATGGTTTTCATAATTGATTTTTTATTCCTATAGAATTTATAGCAGCCATGATGGAGAGGACGTTCTATTTGAAATAAGATAAATTGTTGCAAGCTTTTCAAACTTTTGATCTAGATAACGATGGCAAGATCACTGCTTAAGAATTGAAAAAAGTACTCGGAGGTATTCTTTATGTATATATAATAGACAACGATTATTATAATAAGATTGATTCTAAGTTTTGGGAATCCTTAGTCAAGGATGGAGACTTTGATGAAGATGGAAAAATTGACTATCTGGAATTTGTTGAAATGATGAGTGATTTATGAAATATTTATTGATAAAATAATTATTATATTAATAACACACTTATATATTTGATATTTTCACGATCTAAAAATATTATAGTAAAGGATATTTAGAGATATCATATTTACAGAATGGATCTAGAGGTTAGCAATATACTCACAAATAAAAAGTGTTATCATATTACATATTTTTGCTCTCCACTTCAAAAGACAGTTATAAAATAGACTTTAGTCAGCTGCTTGTAGATGAGAAAAGTAGCTATTTATCCATCCAAAAGAAATTAAACAATTAATTGGAATATAATTTTAGACTCTTGGTACCACTTTTGTCCAGATTCAAATTAAAACAAAACTATTTCATTAATTCATCCTTAGAAAATATATCAATATATAATGATATATCAATTTTTAGGATAATTCAAAATAATTTTAACTCTAAGAATTAGCTTAGTATCTTCTGGATAAAATTTTAATCTATAATGTCTAAAAAGAAATAGACGCTCCAGATTCCTTGAAACACACCTGTTTACTTAGTAATCATAACTCAGAATCGAGCGTTGATGCCAACCTTTCCTACCTTGAGTGAAGCTAATAGAGATGATACTTAGAAAGGTCAAAAAGTGAAAATTAAACGCATATAATATTATGAATAAAATACAAAACTCAACCAATTAAATTTAACCTTACACCTATTCCTCCATTAACAAGATCAGCAAATTTTTCTTTACTTGGTGCTACCCAATTCTTAAAGTACATTCTCTTTGTTATTCGATATTAGAAAGGAAGAGGAACTCCATTATAATAAACCGATTTGTGTTAGATTGCTACTGAGGATTCCTCTCATACAAGCTATCTCAAATATCAGAACCAAATTGATTATGCCAAGAGAGGTAACAGCTCCCTAATCGGAGATATTGGAAGGACATTTCAGAGTATTTATATGGCCTAAAGAGATTAGGATAAATGGTTATTACATTTGTTGCGTACTTTATTGTAGCAATCTTATCTGCGATATCACCGTATATTGCCAATATTGGGTAGAGTTATTTCATCTTTGAAAAAGACGAAAAGAAACCTTCAGAGAACAGCATGGGTTAGTTTGTGATTCTACAGTTAATCTATATGCTTGCCATTACATTAATCAAGCCATATTAAATGTTTGAATAGGCAAAAATATAGTATATCCTTAGACTCTGCTGAGTGCCAAGATTCAAGGAGCCTTGCAATACAGAGTCATGTAGAAGTCACTAAGTTTTGCCATGTCTCTTTCAAAGCACTACTCTTTTGGAGAATTGCTAACCATTCTATAAGTGGATATTGTATAGGCATCCAATTACTACATTTACTTATTCAGTCTATGGACTTGCATTCCTCAATTGATAGTTGGAGGAGTGATCTTCTACGTTACCCTAAAGGAAAATAGCATAGTCCCTGCAACAGGGGCTGTTGTGTAAGTATTGTTCGGATTAATTTTTGGCCATTATTATGGAGTCATTCAAAAAAGGTTTATGGAAGCCAAAGATTAGCGTATTGAATTGGTTGATGAATCACTACTCTATGCTAAATAGATTAAACTAAATTGCTTAGAAGATTACTTTGAGAATAGAGTAATGCTTATTTATGCATAATTTTCTAGGTGTAGAAGCAAAGGAAAACTGAACTGAAATACTTAAGGCAGTAAGTTTGGATGGTTATCGCGATCAAATTAGTGATGCTTATAATAATGGTATTGAGTTGGGAAATAGCGTTTGTTGTTGCATCCAAAGTCAATTTTTAAATTATCAGTACAATGATGCAAAATTACATTAGCATTGTAATGACTTTGGACTCATTGCCAAGTATTCAGATTTGAGAACCTATTTTAGCTCTATTTAAGAATTATCAGATGTCATTAAATTCCATGAATAGAATTGAAACATTCTTTAAGGACAAAGATATTAAGATTCATAGCCAATCAAATGAGGCCAGCATTGAATTTAATAACGTGAGAACTGGGTGGAAAAAGTAATAGAACGAAGATACCATCTATGAACTAGACTAATCATAAACGGGCATGCTTTAGAGATAGGAAGATAAGTCTTAATTCATAGTTGAACTTAATATGAAGGTCTTGCCAGGCTAATTTGTTGCCATTGTTGGCAGTTCCGGATGCGGAAAGTCAACAATTCTACGTTCATTATTGGGAGAAACCTATATTGATAATGGAAATATATCATATCATGGACAAATCAGTGTGGCTTCATAAGAACCGTGGATTATTAATGATAGCATAAAGAATAATATCACCTATATGGATGTACTCAATGAAGAGAAGTACAGAAAGGTGATTGAATGTTGTTGCTTACAATAAGACATAGATGGTTTTAAATATCAAGACAATACCATACTGATTGAAAAGGGAGATAATCTATCAGGTGGATAATAGAAGAGAATCAACTTAGCAAGAGCAGTATACAAAGATGCTGATATCTATTTATTTGATGATCCATTAAGTGCTCTAGATATTAAGGTGAAGTACGAAATTTAGCAAAAGTGTTTTGAAGGGTATTTGAAAAAAAAGACCAGAATTCTGTTTACTAATTCATTGGCTAATTTGTAGAATTGCGATATGATTTATATATTTGAGGATGGCAAGATGATTAATTCTGGTACTTTTGCTGAATTAAAGAATATCAAGCAATCCCAAATTATAATCAACACACAAGAAAATAAGGAGTTGTTGGATAAGTAATTTGAAGAGAAAGTATATAAGACGCCTTAACATTAAGTAGAAACATAAGCTACTCTAATACAGGAAGAAGATAGAAATTAGGGTAATGTGGACACTAAAATAATGAAAAAGATCTTTGAGTTTCAAGGTAAGTCTATGATGGTAATCATCATAATATTTTATATTGGTATAGTAATGGCATGCCAATTATATGGGAATCAAATAATGGCTGACGATTCTATGTATTAATTGTTATTATCACAATAGACCAGATGAGGAATACAAAAGACTTGCCATCATTTACTATCCTATAATCCAAATTCCAGTGGTGATTGCCAACATAGTTATAATTTTGTACTTCCTTTTTCGGGGACTTAACACATCTGAGTAAATTCATGTTGATGTCATAAAAAGTTTATTAAAAGCATCGTTTACTAAATTTTACAACACAATCTTGATTGGAAGACTGATAAACAGGTTGGGCAAAGATATTACAAACATAGATTATATGTTTCCCAATGAGCTTTACAACCTCATTTTCAATATCATATCCTTACTTTTGCCTTTGGTAGCAAGCATCATTTATTTGAATCCAGTGGCATTACCTGTTCTGATAGTGTTCTTCCTTATTATGATAGCACTCACTGTCATATACTATAAATCACTTCGAGAAGTAAGCAGAATGGAAGCCATTTCGAAAAGTCCAATCGTTTCATTTTATTAATAGATTCTACGTGGAATCTTGTTTGTGAGAAGTTGTTTACCTCATCAGGAGGTCATAGATCGTCATTTAAAAAATGTTGACTTGGATTTGGGCAATCAAATAAATTTAAATGGAATATAATAATGGTATTAATCAATTGCAGGTACTGTAACTAACATATTCTAATCACTTCTTTTTATTGTTTGTGTAAGTGTTATTCATTACTATTATAGTTCTATGCCGAAGGTTCCACTCCATTTATGACGTACTTGATCTTATTACAAATGCAGAATGTATCGCAATTATTATTATTGGTGGCCATTTCGTATGGTAACATCCTTATCTATTGTATCTCTTTCGAAAGATGTCTACATTTAGCAAAGTAATGAGGTTTTTAGTAACTATTAGTTAAATTCCTTTAGAGGAGGAGGAGGTATAGGATTAAATTCAGGAGGAGTTGCACCACTCGAATTATTTGATAGAGATGCAGAATTGCAATTTCTAATATCGACCAAGAACCAAATAAGTATTAAAATAGTTGTCATTGTAAGTGAATACCGCTGAAAAAGTAATTGATAACAATAATGCAACTAGATTGGTATTGTGGGAAGAACTGGGGCTGGAAAAAGTTCGATAATAATGGCATTGACGTAGATGTTAGAATGTACTGATGGGAAGTTCTTTGTTGAAGGTCAAAGTGTTAGACAATTGAAATTATAGCAGTTGCGTTAAAAATTCAGTGTGATTCCATAAGAACCCCTTATTTTTAAGGGAACTCTTCAACAAAATCTAGATCCTTTAAATTAGTATGATATCAAATAGATTGAATCTGTGGCTTAGATTTGTTAATTGTTTAAAATAGATGCACTTAAAAAGAAGGAATTGCAAAGTGAGATTCAAGTGTTTGGATAGAATTTGAGTGTGGGAGAAAAACAACTAATCACGTTGGGTCGTTGTCTTTTAAACAAACGGAGTATTGTTTTGGTAGATGAAGCAACTGCAAATATTGATAGCAAAACTGAAGAAATGATAAAAGATGTAGGAATATGATTGTTATATGTAGATATTTGATAAGCACTTCACTCAGTCTGCAATGATCATGATAGCACACAAAATAACAACAATAATGAATTGTGATAAAATTATAGTTCTATCAGATGGATGCATCACGGAATGCGATACTCCCAGGAACCTCCTGCTCAACCCAGATAGCGAATTCAAGAAGATAGTGGATTTGATCAAATAGTCTGAACAACTATGAGATATTCATATATTTTAATTTAATGATAAAAGACGAGGATTCCACCTTTAGAATATTTGTAATACTACTCAACTCCTTGTCCTTTATACTCACCATCCTAATTCTGCTGTTTATATGCAGAATAAAACAGCTTCATGAAAGACAAGGTCACACGATTCAAATTGTTCTCATTTTAGAATGCATGTTCTCCTTTTTCTTAATACTTTCACAATTTTATTTCGACGCACATGATACTTATGAGACAACATTTTATGTGGACAATTAAGGCAAAGGTTGCATAGCAATTGGCATACTTAATGTATTCACATCATTCGCATATTTTACAAATATCAACCTTTACTCCTTCGAATCCTTGGGCATATTGAGTTCGAAATTCAGCAAGAATTACAAATTGCGACATTTGGCTGTTGTGTCAGGTTCCACATTTTTTGCTCTATTGGCATTCTTATTCGATGCCATAGGATTCAACAAAATAGGCATGTGTTCCTTACTTCCTGAAAATCTGTTCGCAGCATTTTTGTTAATACTCACATCCATCACCTTCATTATATTAGTTTGGACTTGTACATAAATTCATGGACTAAGAAAAGTACTAGGCAAAGACTTGACTTCACGGATCTAAGACAAAAAGTACAAAGTGAATTTGATTTACATCATAACTTTCCTCATCATTAGAATACTACCGGTATCAATCTCCTGTTGATTATTATAGGTATTGATCTTGACAATCATTTCTCTTGCAGATAGCGATACAGAAACCTACAATGTTGCTTTCTATGTGTTAGCAATCCCTATGTCATTAGGAGGAGTGTGTTTGAGTTCGATCAGATCTCAAGAACCAACAATTCAGGATTATTTGACTCGGAAACTGCAAAAATAAAAATCTGGAATTGTCGAACTTTCCTTACCCAAAATGGAAGCGAGAGCCTTGAGCAACTCCATTTCGAATTTGAGTTCAGATTCCTTGATTATTAAAACACATTATCTCTCTTACCTGCAAGGAACGACGAGAGACAACAGTGTAGCCTATCGGAAGACCTGTTTGGACAATGAAGAATTGTAATAAATTACATTTATAATAAGGGTTGCAAAACTGACATCTCAGATGGAAAATAATCAGATTAAGTTGAAATTCAATGAATTCCTCTTTATATTCAAAATAATCAGAGAAATGAACACCAGTTAAATAATACCCATTACGATTACGAATTTATCACATTATCACATGAAACACATGAGATAGAAGATCATCTATTTCGATTGCGATTCCGACTTAAATGTCCCAGAAATTGTATGCACCAGTTATGCAGAATCCGTTTTCATTTAAATACACTCAATCGAATAATTTATTACATCATTTGATGAACAATTTAATAAACATTTTGTAGAATAACTGCAAAACTCTAAACTGAAATCATAAACTAATACCCTAACCACATACGACGGAGAAGTACTTATCTCCATTATTAATAATTAAGCCAAGAGATATTTGACAAGGCATTTACTGTCAGCTATTTACAACTTAAGCATTTCTGCCTAGAGATCATTCATCCCCCCCATGATTGGACTCTACTCAATCGTGAATGAGGATAATCAGTTCTCAACTCTAATCTAGAGGAATCTCCTCAATTCCATCGTCTTGGAGCAGTAAGGCTTCAAAATCTAAGGGTTCTTCACCTATTAGGTGGGCCAAGTCGACGAGGAAATCAAGGGGGGAAGTGACACCTATGCCAAGATGAAGATGAATCCCAAGGTGAAACAAGAATTTCTCAACACCCTCAATCAGGACCTGATGATCCTTAGAGATCAGTTTTTGTGGGGATACTCCTTCTCCGTGATCTATTTGGAGGCCGAAGAGGGAATTAAGATGCCTCCAAATATGTACAAGACTCGCAATGGATATGTGGTTGCGAGTCTAGGAGGTATTTTAGATTAGTTCTGGATTTCCAATAACGAAACCACTGCCCACCCAGAACTGTACGCATCGTAATTAGCTTAACAAATTGATTTATTATTATGATAGCTCTTGCTTGTTAATTATTTATAATCATTAATTCATCATGTCAAGTATTTGATCATATTGATAAGCATCCAAATTGGCCAAATCTTGTTCGTTCAAACCCAACTCAGATTGTAGCTGCTTCAATTCCCTCTATTCACTTTGATTCAAGCTCTTGTCCAAATTCAATAACAATCGATGGTATTGGCTCTCAGTCAATTGCTTGGAATCGTATTCTGCCTGCTTTTTCTTACCGCTTACATTGAATTCTCCAATCATTTGTTATTTATATCCTTTCAATAAGGCTTATTACTTATATTCTGTAATGATTTATTGCTTATAATCAGATAAATATTATTGTAATTATGCTTTAGGCATAACTAAAAAAGGTTTTTCTTTTTTTTAGTTCTACACTTCTTTCTTTTAATTATTATTATTATTATTGTTTCCATTCATTTCTCCTAGAACATCATATATTGATTTAGAGTCATCTTTCAGCTATGATTAATGTCTCACTATTGGTTTATCTTAATTACCAAACTAAAAGCTCAAATTACTCAACAAAGAATTATCCTTTTATTATTATTATGCATTATTAGGTTATAAATTTCTTTAATTATTGAATTAAATTCCACTTTCCACTCCCCAATATTTTTCAACTCTACTTTTTTGTTTATTTTACTTCTGATCATTTTACTTATCATTACTCTTCGATATCACAACTTCTTCAACTTGGTTAAAACCATGAACAACTTAAAATGTAGTTTGCTTTTGTTATTTATTATCCTCCCAAAGTTTCTCAGCTTTCAACCTGGCTTATTCAATTACAAAATCATCAAGAGTGTCCTTTTCTATTTTCTCCTTCGGTTTCATATCATATACAAGTATTTTAAAACCAGTATTTTATGCCATTTTGAGTAGAACCCAACATATTTTAGCAGTGAAATAATCCTATTCCCCCAATTTATATTTAACATTATGGATCTTCTATTTAAGTCCTACATCTTGAGGCCATTTCTGTTGAATCTTCATTAATTCTATCTCTTCCAAAATGTAATAATAGAAATATTATGCAATATGATGACCACAATCACAATACAATTATATTTTTCTAGGAATTTCATTCCTCATATCCTCTTGAATCTAACCAATAAGCAACTCTCTTGAGGGGTTCTTGGCAAATTTGTAAGGCTGAAAGATCTGAGAAATCAAGTATTGCCCTAATTCATAGACTTCATCTAGGGTGGTGCGAGCTATGGTTTCTTCAAGAAAATCAATCATTTTCAATCTCCTTGCTTCAATGTCACAAATCAAGGCAATCCATCTCTCATCATAGTATATTGCCATAATAACCTACTCATATTCAGTGTAATTTGCTTTTGGACCCTCCAAGTTGTCAGAGAGAAAGAAGAATTCAGCTCTTTTAGAGAAACGATCATAATTTACAACTTTAATGCATAAGACACCTAATTTGAGTTTGGCTTGCATTTTAAACGTGTTTTTCCTGTCCTCAAGATAATCATGTAAATAACGCATAAAGATTCCCATAACATTAATTGAAACTGCTACTTGGTTCTTGAATTATGTAAATTCTCCCCACTTTACTTGTAAGTTGTAGCGTCTCAATAAGATGTCACTGTCATGATGTCTCTCATCTCCTTCGTCTTCTTGTTCCAATAACTCGGCATATTCCTGAACATCGAATTCGTGCAACAATGGCAATTCAAACTTGAGTATCTCGTCAGGTTAATCTATCAAATCATCATCATTCTATTTCGCATCGTAATCCTCCACATTTTTACGATACATCCTTTTCAAATACTCTGGTAGGACAGCTTCCCATGAACCATCTTTGAAGATGGCTGCCTTCGAACATTGTATACTGAATTTGTTGTAAGTGTTCCAGATAACTTCATTAATCTTCCTCATATCTTCATCCATATAAAAACCCTATAAGTCGATCATCTTTCTACAAGTGTGACACATAAAGTTTGCATAACTTGAATAATTCTATTTCTCATATCGTTCATAGAGTTCTTGAAGATCGTAAATGCAGGTCGGTTTTAAACATTACGTATTCCTCATGGGAACTATTTACTTTCTTCCACTGAATTCTGTGAAGATTGGAGTTTCTACATAATTTAGAGTCCGATCATAAAAAAAGAATCTCTTTAGCATTCCTTTTTTGGCTCTCCCAAAAAACTTGTTATTAAATTCTTCTTACTTTTATTTTTATAGCATTAATTATTACATCTCAAAATTAATTATAAATAAATATAACAATTAATTTAAATCAAACTTAATTCAACAAAACCCTTTGATCCTTTATTCTATTTCTCTTACCTTGGCGATACATGAATAACCCAAATCCAAGAACACTCACAGTCCCTAGAACAATCAACACTATTGCCCAGGCTGGAAAACTGTCTTCTTTTGGAATTGGTAACATGTATTCCTATATCTTCACCTTCTCATCTAAATACATTTAGTAATCTAGATTTGACAATTTAAATTTCACATTATCTTAAAAGAAGTCCTCATCGATGCATAATTAAGGGGATCTTTAGATTGTGTAATGTTAGAGTTAATCTTTATCTTCAATTGATGTCAGCAAATGCAACTTCTCATCACTACTATACACGAACGACGTAATCTAATAGATCGGAGCACCTATTTTTTATGGAGATGTTATTCCAACTATCGCATTGTTAGGTTTGGAATTGCTGCTTGGCGTTGAAAGGTCGTAAATTAAAAGCAAACTTTGATCAGCCTAAAAATAGATCAAATGCAAGAAATTCTGGCTTACAAAAAAGATTTGGAATATCCCAAGCAAATACCAATCTCCATATTATTGATATACTCCGTTTAATTAAAATTTACTAATCTCACATAATTCTTTGTTTTAGCAATCATTTTGGAATTTAAAAGAATACGATGCGCTGTTCTTAAATATTATGATTATTTCATCTTTCCATAACACAAACCCATCAGAGAATTGTTGCTATTACACATTGATATTATATTCAGCGATTATTGGCTTAATCTATATATTTGTAGTATTATAATTAGATATTGTAGATGTTCTAGATATTTGCCTTGTTTGTAATTCCGGATTACCCTGATAATCCACGGAAATAAATTAATATATATCCTTCTATAAATGTCTAAATTCCATTTAAATCAAATCAGGGTTCTATTAGAATTTCTGGATCTATTCAAAAGATTCTAACATAACTGCAGCTCCTTTGGTGTCATAAACCTCCACTAAACTTTCAATATAAACAAAGAAATAGTTCATATGCAGATATACATTCTTTATCATTGATTTAAATTCAAGCCTATTCTCCAACAAAGCACACTTGTATTTTTGACATTAAACTATTCTCAATTCGATAGTATCATCTGTAATAACTTAAATATAGATATTATGTCCATCAATTAAGAACATTTTATGAAATGTGTACATTTAATCCAATTAAAATTCTTCTGTGACAGAGAGATCTGCCTTCCTTAGAAACTTAAGCTTGTTACCCATCATTTAAACTAATGTATCATCATCGAACTCTCTTATATATACGCTAAACTCCAAGGTTTCCTTCTATTTAGTCAACACTGGATTGAATTAAACATTCTTCGATGGTTCTGCTAATTCTAAATCCAAGGCTTGACCACTGTACCAAGATTGTCCTAAGTCCACGCAATGTTTTTCATCACTACTTGACTTATAAGTTAGATTAAATGAGTCATTAATTTAAAATAATTTGACTCCTCTGTTTACTATATTTACTGGAATTGTTGTGATTAATTTATTAGATGAATCATTATTTATTATGAGACTTAAGTTTATCTATTTTGAATACTCAACCTATTGATAATTTTCATTTATTTTAGCGCTTACGAATAACTATCCTTTAATGTACAATATTTATAAATTCTACTAATTGTTTCCTTTATCTGTGATAAAGATATATTCTCCAGTTGCTGAAATCTAGGCCATAAATGTTACATCAATTACGCTGAAGAGAGAATCTAAACTACTTGATTTGGTTGAATAGATTAAGACTACATGTTTTTATCGCTTTGTGTTCCAACCAATAAGGTAAAACAAATTATTGATGAATGAATACTTCATATTATTGAGATTAATTTTCGAATAGCCATTAATTCCTATCTATTTCTATAGATAAATGTTCTTCTGATTTTTATAATTGTACATCTTTACATCATATTCCTCTTTGTCCTTGATCTTACCAAACCTAACAAAGTAATCGTCAAAAATAGCTAAATTAGTATCTTCGTAATCATTTTCAATTTCTATAAACTAAATTAGTGTTTCCTTGTTGTATGCTATGTTATAAATGTACAACGTTCTAGCTACTTCCAAAAACATGTAGTTTTTTTAAGCCTCTGATGCATATAGTTTGTCAACTTGAACTTCTATGGTTTACAAGAGTTTCTCTTTTCCAGCAACAGTTATGGAGTAGATCTTAACATCCTATGCAGTTGACGCAAATAAGTGATAGCCATCTGTGGCAATCTATTTTATATCACTCTCCAAGACAATTGCAGTTAGAACAGCAAGCTTTTTGTCTTTGTATATGTAAGTGTATATTATTATAGTTGAGTCTCCAAAAACAGCAAAGAACAGAGAATCTTCATTGTACCACCAAAGCTAATTCTGGGTTGCAGACAATTTGATAAATTCTGGCTTTGTAAAAAGAATGTGACAATTAAGGTGAATTGGTGCAAAGTTAGTGCATGAATAACCAATTAGTTAAAGATTTGAATCTTATTCCACTAAATATAATTTCGGTTAATATCTTCTTTATAATATCTCTCTGTAAATAATATACCTGGATTCTGTTACATTCTTCAAGAATGCATACTTAAATTGATTAACTGTTATGGAAATGATTGAATTAGGTTGGAAATTGTATTGCAAATTGGATCCCTAAAACACAGGCCTTAACTTCACTTTAGCCTTGTCCTAATATACTCCTGAAGCAATCAAACCTTGCGAATATTGTTATGTTATGATTTGATCATTATTGATATTCTCAGTCTTATAGAAAATTGTTATTTCACAATCCCACGGGATATCTTCTTAATTTAACACAACTTTCAAATATTTCTACTCCAATATCTGATTAAATGTAACTTATAAGAAATACTCCTTATTGTTTGAATAAGCATATGTCATATTATCACTAACAGCAATAAATCCATTGGAGTAAGGATTGGTAATTATTTAATAACTTTAGTTCCCTAAATTTAAGGTCTACAATTTTGCCAATCCTAAAGTAAATAAGGTAATATCTTGCTTCTAGTGAAGTAATACACTTCCATTGGTAAGGTAAATTCTGTTGGATTCATTAAAATTCAGATACTCCTTTTTCTAACACTCTTCATCTATCTATTTGTATCTTATCTCTGACTTGTTCATAATCACATATGAGTCGGTATAGATATCATAGTCATACCCTTGAATATCATCCATCTCTGTGTCAATGGTCTTAATTAATTGCCAATTGTCGTTCTTGTATTCAACTACAACTATTTCACCGAAAGCATTCATTATGCTAATCTAGCCATTGGTGTGTGCTTAGAAATCTCTTATTGACAATTTGAAATTGTCTTTTTATAGCAAATCGATCAATTACAATTCATCTAATGATTTTAAAAATTTTAGTGTCTCTTGTTCTTCAATATATAAATCAATTTTATTAACAGTCCCCCTTATCAAATAGGAGTCAACTTAATCAAGTTTTCGAAATTCAGAATTGGGTTTTTCTACTTCTAGTTATTTTACATTCTCATTCTACATAATGCTAAAATAACTATTGTTGAGAGTATCTTAGCATTCTACGATGACCAAAGTTTTTAATTCAACAATGTCATAACAAATTGAAGCTTGTTTTTCTTTGCATGCAGATACATGCTGAATTTACGGGAGAGTTTAGTAGATACCCACATTTTAATATAGGAAATAGTTTCCTTAATGAACCAAAGCAGTCATATGTTATATCGGATCTCTGCTTTTGGTAGATTTAAAGAGCTTTGAAGAAATTGTTTACGAATTGGCTTTCTCACCAAATCTTAATTCTGAATATAGTTAAATTGGAGCCGCAATTATAAAGTCTTTGGTTGATTCCTTAAAAGTAAGGTTTCTATAATCCGAATTTAGAAATATTTAGGAAAGTGGAACATTGATAACTTCTTTGTAGGTACCCGTCAGAAACATGGTATTGTTGTAAAGTTGAGAGCACGAGTTTACAATCATCATAAGACATGAAAAAAGGAGTTGATTTGTGATCATATTGTAAAAATTTAAAAGTGGGAAAAATGATTTGTAGTTTACATTAATTGAGTGTAGAATGAATAATGATTATCATTCTTCATAAAAACTTTTTATTAATATAATAATCAGGCTACTATAATAAAGCTCTACCTTGTTATAGCTTTGATTATAATTATATGATTATTAATTTTCATTTATTTTGAAGTTTCTCTAGTAATTGGAAATATTATAATAAATCTAATTTCACATATAAATTAAATAGTTAATTAAATAGTTTTTAATTATTACATTAAATGAAAAGAATGTCTCAATTCCTGAGAAAATATAAGGGAGAATTTCAAAATAATTTACATTTTGTTATATTTTATAATTTTATAATTCATGCTCAGTTTATTTGACATTATGTAATCTCATTACTTTATGATCTATAATTCAACACTATCTACTTATTGGCGTCCTCTCCAAAGAATACAACGGAATAGTTCTATTATGTTAATAATATTGTATGTATGGGTCCAACAGAGAAGGATGAAGTTTCAGAATTTCCTGACAACTGATAAATATTTATTGCTGAGATGTTATTTGGTGACCAATAGGTTATTGCAAAGTAATTTTTGTATACATCTAATCTATTATTAGCAGGCCAATCCAGGTATTAATTGAGAGAAGTCTTTATATAAAATCTAGTAGTTTATTCATTCTCAAAAGTTACTGTTACAATGTAATGATCGTTATTGTTAGATGCAACTAAGATATCAAATTAATTGCCAATTTTAGAAATGATTCTACTAGTCATAAATATTTAATTCTTTTTCATAAACACTTAAGGTCTCAATTCTATCCTACCCTTATTAATTGGAATGAGTTAGTTTTATTTCAATTAACAATCGACCCAAAATAAACCATTGTCTCTATCAGCTAAGAACATTTTTGCTTTCAAAATTCCATCCTCCTCATATTAGTGAATGCTGAAATCAATAATGTCAATAATGTAGGTCAATCCAAAATAATAATAATCTAAATAGTAAGATGGAAATTTCAAGTAAAAGTTATCATCTGTTAAGACATAATTCATAAACATTACTCTACCCATATCATTAGAATTGTATGGATAATCTCTTTTAGCATTTAGTACTACAAGTGTATTTCCTACCACTTCCAGCTTTGAGAACTACTCTCCACAATTCCAAATTTCCTGAGTCTAACCTATTTGTTGGCAAACGTTGTTTTAACATCTATATGCACTAATATATGGGTATACTCCATATTAAAGACATACTGAAAAAACATGTTGTCCATCTGGGTGATTGATGACTCTTTAGCATTAATAGTTCGAGGAATCTTCTTCTTCGATTACTGCTAAAGTTTCTAATTCAGAGTTTGTCTTCAGGATTCTCTTAGTTGTTTGTAAATAATAAGTTTAATCTTATCCTCGAACTCCCTCTGAGAATCCTTCCTTCTGTAGTGGAAATTATGTTTGATGATTGCATCTGACATCACCAAATGCTCTTCCAAAGACAATAAATGTTGACAGTAACAAAATTGAAATCATTTCTGTTTAAATTCTGTAAATTTTGGAATTAAATAATAATCATAAAACTTTCGAGTTAATTATTTTTACACAATATTTTAAAAGTATAATTGTTTTAATTGTATCTTAATTGCTATATATATTTATTTCTGTAAATATAATTGTTTAATATTTTAAACTGATTTTTAAAAACCTCGAAAATGACTTTGAAAATTCATAAAACCAAGAAGACAAATTATTATATCACAATATTTTAATAACATTTCAAATATATTAGATATGAAAATTACTATATCCTAGTCCTTGCTACCATATCAATCCAAAAAGCTATTACTATTTGACTTTAACTTTAAGCCATTTACACTAACAATTAGTTGTAGTATCAAATTTTATTATATAATATAATATGTGAAGTGATTATTAAATCCAGTATATTTCCTCTCGAAAATTTCTGTTTAGTAAAGCTATTTAATAGTTTAATGAATTAAATAATTATTCTATTTGATATCATAAGGATAGAAGTTGCTTGAGTCAAATTTGAGTTTCTATTTGGAATTTAATGTTAATGTTTGATATTTAAAAATAAAATATTAAAATATACTGATCGTTCTTTCCTAATTTTTGTAAATGGAGAATAAATACAATGAATTTATTTTGATTTAGAAAGTTAGAATATAGTATTAATACATTTATAAAAAATGTAAAAATTAGATATTTACATCTCTAAATCATTTCATCTTTATTTTATTAATTTAAATATAATAATGCAAGAGTTCATCTTATAAACACCAGGATTAGTTCAAATGCTTTATGCAGCCTACTACTTTGTCAAGCGCATATATACTTTAGAATAGGTTCAAGAAGTAATAACACATGTGAAGGCTATTCAAACAAAAGACACGAAAACCTTAGTTGCCTCCCTCAAACATGAGTTTCAATCTGAATTACTGAGGGAACTCTTTTATTTCTATTACAGAGCTCTTAGTTTTTAGAAAGCCTTCCTTAACACCGAAGACTTACAGGAAGAAGGGGTTGAATAAGACATACTTTACTTAGAGGGCCTTATAAGCGTGAAGTCTAAAGGATACTGACACTATTATGAATTATTATACAAATATTTAATCTCATATATAATAGAATTTATTTATATAGAGTGGATCAAAGAGAGGTATCTAATTATAAAGTGGAAACACATAATTCTAATACAATTAAGCTGAGAGAATTTAGATGTAATTTAAATAGTAACATTCACGATGGAATATTATTCTAATTGGCAAATAACATTAATAGAGCCAGATAGAGGCAAAAAATTAAATTAAATTATTAACATAATTTCTTGATTATAAATTATTTTTTATGATATTTACAGAATTATATATATATGATTATAAAGTGATAAAAATAATTCAATAATTATCATATTCTTCTTAATATTAATGGTTACCTTTTTTGGAAATGACAACCCACACACAAAAACCAATTAGGAACCCTATTACAAATATCAGGAGGGCTCGTTTTGGATGAAACCTGAGCCAAGCCAAGGCAATTGTTATTAAAGTCAAAGGTAAGGATATTAAGAAACTAGCAAGAGCAAACAATAAGGTAGACAATTCAGCCATGAATCGACCCAAAAAAGGGAACCATGAAATTACATAGACAACAGGCGAAAAGAATAACATTAACCCAAAGAACTAAATATAATTGAATTATTCATACCATTAGTAGAAAACCTAAAAACCTGACAGCCATGGTCAATTTACGGGATTCATTAAGCTTATGATCAAATACTTAATGGATTGTTAGCATTTTTTCCAATAGCCAATCAATGTATTTAATCGGTTCTAATAAATGCTTAAGTTAACGTTTTAGTGCATTTTCATCATCTTTCTCCTCTAAAATCTACGATAAATCTTATCCAACATAGATAGAATGATCGCTCCCTTTATCATCGTAATCATTAAGCAATTTGCTTTCATTAACATGTAATGAATATGGTTCGAAAGTGTTACCCTTTTATTGAGATACAATTGTGGCATCTCCACACTTTACTTTCTAAAATTTGATTCTTTGATCTCCTACTGTGAGGTTGCCATATACTTTGTTAAAATAAATGTACTCATCTTTTATTTTACTAGTTTGATAATTGATTATAGTCTTACGTGTGTTCTTAAGTCTTTTTAGGGAATGCTTTTGCACATGCAGTGACCCATTCTTGTGATGGTTGGATTTCTTAAAAATTCTTAGCTTATTTTAATTAGAATTTAGTAAGAAGATAAGCTCCTAAATACACATCTTTAGCGTATTTAGATTTCTTCTTGACAGTCCAATCCGATTCATTATTTTCAAAGTTTTCATAACTTCCTTGTTTAATTGCAGACCATTCAGGGACAAAGAATACTTTGATTTTTTTATTATTGCCAACTCCATCAGTCTCTTCTTTTCTGATCCATTGATAAGTTTCAACTTTACGTTTCAGAACCAAACAATTATCCACTTCAATCCCAAACTCCTCATCCTTAAGAATGTTATCAGTTCTTGTCTAGCCATTTATGTGGATTAACCTTTTCTCTAAATTAGGATTGACTTCAAGACAATTGGTTGATACGCATTCCTTTTCTGCCCTTTCTAAATTTACTTCATTTTCAGCAGCTCTTTATTTTTATCAAATATTATACTTGTATTCGTTGAGCCATAAGATAGGAAATGCCATAATGAATAATATAATCCCAGCTATAAATTCAACTAATGGATTTATTTGTGATTCTCCAGCATCATTTTTTGACGATCCACTCGAAGTCGAGGATGATGAATAAGGTTTTGAAGAGGATGATGATGCTTAATTTAAATAAATAAATACGTACATCCTTTGGTTCCGCTTTTCGTTCCTCCTGATTTCTTGCAATCTACAACCTGTAGCAACAATAGTGCTATAAATAGAGTAAATAGTAATTTTTGACTCATAATTGTAGATATTTAGACTTATCTGTTGTTTTGTTAAATGAAATATTAAATATATATAATCAATAATTCATTATTCTAGTACTTTTCATACATTCTCTATTGTCATTTCAAACGTTAAATACAGTCAATATCATATTAAGTTGAAACTGATACAATCTAAATTATTTGTGAAATTGCATTCATTTATCTTAGTTTGATTTGTAATTATTTATTAATAACTAAACTAAATTTTGAATAAATTCAGAGTTTTAATTTATATATTTCCTTTTAATAGTTCTTCCTAAGCCTAAGTGTTTGTTACCTATATATTAATTCTATAAATCATATTGTAAATGGTTAAATTCATTTAAATAAGAGAAAAAATTCTATGTTTTAATTTCATAAGAGATTCAAATATTGAGAGGAACCACATTTTATGTTTTAAGAGATTTCAAAGTAGTACTATTTCCAACAATTCTGTGTGATCCTAAACAATAATATTATACCATAAAAATATTCCATTATAATAGACTGAATGATATAGATATATTGCTTCTTAAGAAGGAAAAAGAAATTGAATAGTTTTATATATTAATAATAAGAATTTCTATATTGATATTTATTTATTTGTTATCATTTTGGAATAATTCTATTTGTTAAATCAAAATATCGCAAAATTAAGTAGAACGACATGATGCTTACGATTATCATAAGGATAGTATCTTTAGAGTTTTTATTGGGTTCGTTCTTTGGTTTCAAGATTGAATTGCTGTGAGTTTTTTGCAAGTTCAACTAAAATGGAATTTAAAATAAATGATTACAAGTTGCTATTCATTTTTTGCCAACTCTTACTACAACAGTTCAAAATTAGGTGGGTTGTTGCTGGCTTGAAATCTGGTTTAATCAAATTTTGGTTCTGTGGTGTCGTTGTGAAAATCCAATTGACTATTCTATTTATGAAGTGACTAAAACACTTGTTCAGGACCCCCACAACCCTATGATGTGATCTTTTTGTCCATAGTTTAGATGGCTATGCTGATTTTTTGGTTATCAGATGGTCTGCTGGGATCTTTGAAAATGGCTACTGGGTCTTGGATTCCTGAGAAAATTGGAATAGAGTTCAATTGCAATTTCTCATTGAATTCATTAGTCATAGCATTTTCAAGGACTTTGCAGTGGAGAGTGACATGCACTACTTGGTTTTGTTTAGGTTAGACTATTCCAATGGCTGGTCTTACTAGAAAGATATTTCGATTGGAGGCTTTGAACTAACAATGTCATCACAATAGTACTTTGAAAGCAATAGGGGTGAGAGTATCATTGTAGAGGGTGATGTTTGATTGCATGTTATCGTACTTGTTGTAGTTGAATTCAACATGATTAGAACTTAATCGAAGTAGTTCCATGTAAAATTAATTAATTATTAATTTATCGAATAGAATTGTTTCAAATAATACAAAATAAATCAAACTAATTATTTTAGTGAAGGAATGTATTGAATTGATAAATAATTAAGCAGTTCATAATTTAAATAATATTTAAAAAATGAGTTAGGTAGTAGGCGAGTTAAGATGTTTGGAATAGTGTAATAAGTCAATATAAATTAAAATATGATAATATATATAATTTTGGTAAGTGTGGGATATGCGTAATTCGGATATGTGCAGGAGGTGATGAATTAGTTGGTAGACTAGGAATGCAGTCTGAAAAATAGAATAGCTTATGGACAATAGAAACTTCATTAGTTGACTGGAATGTACTTTTGCGATTCATATGCAAAGAGAACATGTTGCAGCTAACAAAATCTGGAGGAGTTGAAATTTAAGTACACTTGATTATAGTATGTCGTAGATGGTACAGAGAATAGCAATTAGCAGTAGAACTCAGTCAGTAGTGTTAGGAAATATTTACTAAGACCATTTGTTCAGATTGTGATGGCGATATTGGATAACAAATAAGAGTTGGGTTCTGCCCTCATTATTGCACCCAGATGTATTAGGCTTGTTGGAGAGACTTATTCTAGTATGATGAAAAAACTCAGAAATTGAGACTTTGCTATTAAGTAAGAACATTTATAATTCTAGAATGACGTGTTATGTTCTGAATTAAGAAATATTGTGAATAATGGGGATCAATTCTGCACTTCATTAGGATACAAAGTGAATTCCTATTCGGATAGAGAGGAATGGATGGAGAATAAGTATTTGAATCTATCCACAATGCCCTTGTGTTGGGATGGCACTCCTTCCCATAGAATTTGGAGTTCTGGCACCAAATTACCAGAAACGAAGGTGGGTGGAAGGACCAAGAAACAAAATAACAACGAGGAGTAAAAATCTTACTTAAGATTTTACGTTTTCGCTGGTTTAGCTTTAGTAGTGGTTGGATTTTTTATTGCAAAAAAAAAAGTATTGTTTTGGAAATGATTGATAAAATGTATGTATTTTAATAATGTCACAACTTCACCTATAATGCTGGCAATTAATCAATATCTGGATAAGAATAAAGATGATCATATTTCTATTTGATAAACTAATCAGATTCTGATAGATTCTCTGATTGCCACTTGATGAGTGGATGATCAACATGATTAAGGGAATATTGATAAGTGTAAAATGGTTTTTATTCTTTTGTTGTTATTGAAAAACTGTAAGTCTGATGAGGCAACATTTTAATGGGCCTCTTGAATTCCAAATAATATAAGTGCCCATCCACAATTTTCAATTTTTCATGTTCCAATATTATTTTTTCTTTGAGTATATATTTGGTTAGATCATGTCCTAAATGTAACTTGTAGGTTATTTAAAATGAAGATTTGCTTTGTGAATCATAATTTGTTGAATTGTAACTACCCTTGTATAACATAGGCTAGTAGATTCCAATTAAATACAAAGGTTTGTCTCTGATTTGGAATTAATTGACTCTGATTGTGTTCTTATTGAAGACACTTGGTTGGCTCAAACCCTCTTCAGCTGAAAGATATGATGATAAAAATACTAATCCAGACTTTCTTCAATCTATCGATTCTTTCACTTTGGGTATAAAATATCCTATTGACACAATCTAATTGATTAAGCACTTCCTTTTATAGATGTGGAATCCTTTCATTGAGATAGTCTTTGAGTTCAATGAGTTTTTGTTTGTTTTAACTCTCTTTTAATGTTACTTAGTTTTTTTAAATGTCTTTCTTTTCCTTTAAAAGATATTCTCTTAAATCTTCAAGGTCTTCTTTGCCGAAGTCATTGATGCTCTTTAAGAATTTGTAGGCGTATTGATTCATTTATTCATCGTTGACTAAATTGCTTATAATGATCCTTAATTCTTCTTCCAAGAGATTCAATTAATTAAGGATTGTTTTCTTGAATTCACGATAGATGTTGAATGTTTCCAATCCCAACTTGTCTTGAGAGAATTCATTGACATTGGAAGAGCGTTTGAGTAGAAGATCCAATTTATTTCATGTAAATGATGTCTTTGGAGTGTTCCACATGGAGCTTGACACAGGTCGAACAAAAGTAGTGTAATTCTTTGCATTGTTCATTCAGACACAAGTTGCTGATTGGCTTTTCAGGGTGCTTTAAGCATTTGATCAACTAGAATCGTTCGATAAAATTCATATAAATACTAATGATTATATTGATATTAAATAGTGATCAATAAAAATAATATAAGAATTGATTAGATTGTTATTAAAAGAATTTCAGTTTGAATTAAAATATTTGAATTTGTGAATTCTGTGGCCATTTGATTTAGTAACAGTAAATTTAATTGATATGGAGCTGAAGACAAAATACTGGGTAACAGTATAATTGATATTCAACTTAACTATATGAAATACATATTGATTGAAATCAGTGTCTCTGGTTGAGTTTAATTTGGAGTCTGCGAACATAGGTTTCCACATCAAAATTCTATTGGATATTTGGTTTATTCTCTTTGTTAGAGCGCTCCGAATGATATTAATTGAGAGGTGCTTGCGGTTGAGTGAATTAAGAGTATCTTCTTTGTGTAATTTGAAAATCCCTCTGGTTAGCTATTGATTGAGCTTGGAATTGGAGGTCAGGTTGGCAATCGAACTTATGTTTTGGCTCGTACTTCTTGTGCCAATCTGTGTACTTGTTTGGAGTGTATCGCGTGGTGTGTTCTTGAAGCTGGTTTTAATACTTAGAATAGGATCTGATTGGATATTATTACATGCGAATAAATATAATTAAATTAAATTATTAGATATGGTAAAGTTGCTGTCCAAATCACCAGTGGCATTAAATAGTCCAACTCTGTAACAATGGGACAACAGTTTCAGAGAGAATTACGAGATGTATTAAACAGAGATTGACAAAAATACCTATGCATTACAGAGAAGCATTAGGGGGTTCTGGATATTTGGAAAGGCATTCTACCCTGCTTTGACTCAGCATTACAGTTAGAAATTAGAGCTATACCAATTGAAATAGCAATTAGGAAAGGTATGATGTATTATTATTCACATTTCAGATTGAATAATCAGAGGTCAATTTATATAAGACTGTCGACCCAAGCATCAGCACCGTCTTGAATAAGACCTTCAGCACTCAATGGCCTTTGGTGGAATCTCCAAGACATATCCATTACAGCTGGGCTACAAGTCTACGCTCAATTGTTTAATTTTGGATACTCATGGCGATTCGGATTCTTGGTTCTCCCATATTGTGCTAGAGTAAGTAATCGCTTAACATCTAGGTCTTCTATGACTATGCAACATCATACTAAAATAAATCAAGGGCAGTCGAATTTCTCAACTGGGCAATCCAATACAGAAAAGCTAAGAGCCAAATCGAAAGAGGCACTCTGGACCCACTAGCAACTGAGAAATATTAGGCCCTCTTTGGAACTGTGAAGAAGGGACCACTACAAGTTTATGCCAGATGTTATCTAATTGGCTTCATAATAAAATCCCAATTTGTGATGGATAAAATAAATGATATAATGAATATCAATCATTGGAATAATATTTACTTCATAATCTCAGTTAGAAAGGCTCCAGCCAATCCACTGAGAATTTCTAAGTCTCCTTAATTTATTATTTCTCCATCCCTTTCTTATTATTCAATTAGTAGTAGCCTTGACTTTATACAATATATTTACCCCTCAAATCAAGCAAAAACTTTATAAAATATAACTAAATATTTCAATTTTAAAAGAACAATTTTGATCATGATGTGCTCTTACTTATTTGATTTTTCCCCATTTTATTATCCCAATTCTCTATTAGAATTATTTATTACATTTAAATGGTCTATATCAATTAGAGTGCAAATTATAGAGATAATCAGATTTGCCACATCTCAGACAATTCTATTCATGATCAAAAATTAAATATAATCCTCTATACACTCTAAATACCCTATTTATTATCAGCCTTCTGATTTCTCATTGTACATATTTTATAATTAATAATAATCAAAACAGTTCTGTAACCAGTGATTAAAGATAGCTCTAATTCATCCTCTAAAATATTATTTTTCTCAACAAATATATAATACACAAAAATATCCAAAATTTTATGATACCAATTTAAATTCTAAATAATTGTATCCCATTTGCTCTAATTGCATAATTAAAATTATTAATACATAATTATATATTAAATCTATTATTCAATCTATTCTTTTAAGTAATGTACTGAGTGTCTAGTCCAATTCGTGTAAGGAATGCAAATAACTAAATGAATAATTAGATTCATATACTTGGAACTCAAATCTCGTATATCCTTTTTGGACATTTAACCTAGACCATTACTGATTTTAATCAAATCAGAAACACTCACATAACCTTCGTTTTTAATCTTCATAAAAGAGTTCTGATTTTCCTTCCAACAATTGGCATCAAATTGAACATATGGTTGAGATGTGGATCTTTAGATATAAGATTGATCAAAACTGGTTTTCATATTTTGATAACTCTTAATAGGTTCTTAGACGCTCTGTCTTAGTTGAGTGCTCTTCAAAATAAACGACAATTATTTTGTCGAATTCTTCCCACTTGGAGATTTTTCTTAAGTGTTATTAATTTTTGCCTAAGTCACTTATCTAACATAATTCCTGAACTCAATCAGCTCTTGCCTTTGCGATTGATCGTACATTCAAGTAGCCGTTAATAAAAAATATTAATAATTCACAATTTGTTCAGGACTACTCATAGACCATCTTCACCACCACAGTCGGAGGGATCTTGTCTTCAAAAATCAATTGCTACAATGTTTCCTTAGATATCACTTGAGGTCTATCATAATTACTCTCGATCATTTTACCTATGAATTTGACTCACTATGTCCATAAGTATTTAATCGCTTAATACGTGATCCTTCCCATCTATTCTTGATGCCAACAATCTGAGCAATCCTTAAATCTCTGTAAATGGTATTTCACTGCGATCTTGAGCCAAAAAGAAGTCGTAAGTGAACTTGATGTAGTCCTCGAATGTCCCCTCCTGAAACACTATCAATTTATAGAAATGTTTGAATCCACTGAATGTAAAGAGGTCTCCCTTACAGAATGCCCAAACCACTCTCTCCACGATTTCGTCCTCTTTGCGTATCAAATCCCAAAAAACTTAACAATACGTCAAAAATGTATCCTTGTGAATAGCCACGTCGTCTTGTCCCTTCTCAACCTCCGAAACATCCAATAACACTTGATTCGATTTTCCAAAATCTATTGGCTCCGATGAATTGCTTTGTCTTGAATTCTTGACCACAAATTGGGGAGATATCTGAGAATTGGGAGTCTATTGAGTCTAACTCTAACCCATCTTCTTTTTGTGGAAATCCTGTATGCTGTAATAATGACTTATTGAGGAGATGGTTCCGAACTGTTACATCCGTATTTCTGGTTTCTGAAGTTAAGCATGCGATACCAATTTGTCATTATTTATCAATATGTTCCATTCCTTAACCAAATCCAACTCCTTTGTGGAGTTGTTCTTTATCATCCTTATCATGTTGTCTCGATACAAATACTTGGGATTCCCTTTCTGTCGCTCGAATACGGTGTTTTTGTCATAATCCAAGTATGATCTCAATCGAGACCCAAATCCTCTTAAATTTTCATTTAATACCACCACATTTTACACATTGGGGTCGATCTCTTGAGATGCACTCAAGTCGACCTCTTCAGACGATTTATACAATCTGGGTTGTGAGAGGAATGGAGATTTCCATGATTCTGATAATGGGTTTCTTTCGTTTAATTGTTATACTTTCTTATCCAACTTTTTGAGTTCTTTATTTCTATACTCCTATTATTACAGAGGATGCAATCCCTTCATTGCCTTTTCGAACAACAATGTCGGTTTGGATGGGAGTTGCTTATAATGTTTTAGCAAATCGTTTTTGGAGAGCTCCGAATTTATGATACTGGATTGTGCATCATCATGTATTGGTATGACTAGATCGACCAATTGCTTTTAAAAGTTTCGCTTTTCAACTATTTGTTCTAATTTCTTTTCATCATTAAATTTAGTTTTCTGAGGAGAACTCAATATTTATCGTTGTTAATGAATGATTTTCAATCTTGGCAATGTTGGTTTAAATATTACATTCTTTTTGCTTGAACAATTATTCATTTATATTATAACAAATTATATAAATTACATTCAATTCCTTATATATTTAGTAATATTAAATAAATCAGTCGTTTCATTTTTCTCAATTATTTTTCTTATGTTTCTCTCACCCATTCCTACCCCTCCTTTATTATTTTGAGTCTACTAGAAACAACTTAAAGTGTATAGATGTGAAAATATATATTGTAGTAAATTAAATCTAGTAAAATTTATTTTAATAATGAACAAGTTTAGTCTTACTTTCATTTAAAAATGCCTGGAATAAAAGTATTAGGGTCATAGATATTTATCAACGATACCTGCTTGCAAAGTTATTAATTTGATGTGCTTCACAATTTGCATGATTAGATCGATATTTTGCGTTATTGTGTAAGATTATATAAACGTTTTCATTTTTGCCCCGCTTGGGCTACTTGTTTTCATCGTTCACTTTGTAGTTATGTTTTATAAAAAATAATGGATAGACTTCTATCTAGTTGGAATAAACCATCTTTTAATGTGTTATCAAGTGTACACCGAGGCAGATTTCAAACCCCAAGAAGCTTTTGTCTTTGGATAAAACATGATGGTTATGCACACCATCATAATCCTAGTATCAGACTTCAAATTCGCCGTAATCCAAGTGATTAACAATGCCATCATCAAATTAGCAATTGCCAAATACTTTTAACCAGACATCTCTATCTAAGCCTTCATTTATTGTTTCATCCTCACTCTTATGATCGTAATCCCTCTCCAAAGAACCAACAAACAGTACAGGGAATCATTTCTCTATACAACATAAAATAATTCTTTAGGTATTATTGACTATTAAAATTCATATAGACTGGATTATCCCCAAAATTATTGAGAACCCTTTTGCCATTTTTGTTTACGACAAAGAAAACGTGGGTTTTCAGGTCAAACTCTCCAATTTCAATTCCTTCAATTAATTCGAATCAACCAACTCCAATCTTCAGAATCTTAATTTTATTTTAAGGAATTATAAGCTCAATGGAAAAACACTTGAAACCTTCGTCCTTAATCGAAGAAAAAATTCTGATAACATCACTGTCAATCAAGAACACGAAATCATTAATTCCAAGAACTACTCTGACAGAATCTACATCAAATATTCAGAAGTCTAACTCACCGAATAAACCTTCATTATCATCCTGGATCAGAAACAATAGAGTTATATAAAAATGGAACACAAAATACAAAGACTAGAAACAGGAATCAATCTATTTTTAAACCAATTGAAAGCATTCCTAATTAAACAATTACTGATGTTAAATAAATCTACCGCATAAGATTTATCCTACATATATTAGAACAAAGTCAATTTAATGTACATTCTCACCAAATTATCTGTTTAACCAAATTTATTTGTGCACTAATGTAAGGTTGTACCAAAAATTTAAAATTTTATTAAATTATTCAATAAGGCTTACAATAAGCGAGTTCATTTTTAGTTTGACAAACAACACCTTTAAATTTTGACATACAAGAATGTGTTTGAGGAACTCTTAACCATATTAATGACATTCATATTTCGAACATAAGAGAGCTCCCAAGCAAAATTAATATTACGAGGTAGCTACTATCAGAATGAGCAATTTTTGGATCTCTTAATCAAATATGATCAATCCTATTAATTGTTTTAGTAACTCCAATAAAATATTCACTTTCGGAGCAATCTAAAATAGATAGGACCTTATGATAGGGTACTTATGGAAAATAATGGTATATGTTGAATTAATCTGTAGTTGTAATTATTAGATTATATAGAGATTTGAGTTAGATCAATCAGTTCTCAAATTTTGTAAATTAGCCAAAAACATGATCCTAATTAAGTCCATTTGATTTTATAAATTTGTTAATATTTTTGCTTAAACAGATTGCTCAATTTGGAGAGTGTGAATTAAATTCTAGATGTCTAAAGAGTCATCTTTGTTGTACTTGATAGAATTGAATATAAAATGATATCAATATTGCTTTATTTTCTTTACTTAATAGTTGATAATAAGATATAATAGGAGAATTAAATTTCTTATAAATTATCATTATATTGTAGTCTTTATTATAATTATTATTCTTTAAAACTTGATAATATTGAGTAGATGAATAAATTTAAGTTAAATAGAGTTTATGCGAATTATATGATGAATAATATAAGTTATCCATAATGAATCATATTTTTGCCCTGGTAGAGTAATCTTATTTAAATACAATAAAAATAATAATTTAATATTAGGGATATAAATCCTATTCTGTTTTATTTTGTTAATAGACAATAGATTATATTAATGCTAATGGAGTACTTGGTATATCAACAAAAATACACTCAAATTATAATAGAGATAAATATTAAATCAACTAAATAATTTTGTAAACTGTTAATATTATTACTGTTCTATCTTCTCATATCTAGTTATACATATATTCTTAAGATCAAGGTTTTATTTAGACAGTGTGAATATGATCATAACCAATCTAATTTCAATAAAGCAACCAGGATTAATAAAGAATTGCTAAACAGTACTGAACAAATAACAATAGTGTTAATATAAATTCATAATAAAAATAAAGTGAATTATTGTTAAAAAGTTCCGATTATATAATAAATTAATCTATTAATGTCCGATATTAAAATTACTCCGAGATAGCATGGGAGATCCAAAACAAAAACAAGTACATCTTTTGAATTCCAACCTTAGTTGATAACATTTAAGTTTAACAAAAAAAGCCAGGAATAACAAATGATCGATTAGTCGTTAATAAATTAGGACTGAAATTCGATCCGGTTTGTTGGAAAAAGACACACGAGAAAGGGAGAATTCAATACGTTTGCATAGTAAAATCTTAGACTTAATTTATCAAAGGAAAAAGATTGTAAGGCTGACAGAAGATTGGCATGTGCACATTGCATAATTGAAGAACACGATTAGCATGTTTCGAATAAGATAACAGTTGAGTAATATTGTGAAGCATTCGAGTACAATTATAAGTAATATGTGTTATAAGTATGATCAAAATTATATGGTGTAGGTAGCAAAAATGGAGGAAAACTATAAAAAATGCAAGATGATTGATGTTATAGAATAAATTGATAGAGACATGAATACCATATTTGAAATAATAAAATACCAACTAAAAACAGTGAGAGACAGGTACGTCTAAGACATGCAAACTCATTCCGAAACAACTAATGCATCTTTGATATAAAGTTTTAATGATGAAAGACAGATCCTATCAAAGATGAAGGAGTATGCAATTAAAAACCTCTATGAGATGACTCCCGCTGAAATGGATCATAGCTTATTATTAATCGGAAGCAGTCACATCGAATAAATAATATATAAACTAACCACTTTTGAAGACCAGAGTGCCACTATCTCTAGTACATTGAAGGCTTAATGGAAATTGATATATGAAGAATTAGAAGAGAAGTTAGGAGATGTGATCTCTTAGATTGGATAGTATAATTTAAATGTCTAAAAACCCAGTGGAAAAAGAACTCCAATTGATTAAGTTAATATGCTATTACAAGATCAAAAGTATTAAGATATGACAGCGTAATATACAACTACAACTAATAAGTCTGAATCCATACATATGTCAACCTTCTAAAGAACCAATTACTCATAGTAGCCACTGCTTAAGCTCTAACCAATTTAACTATTTTAGCATCTCTAATGTGTAGACAAACAACTCAACAAGCCTAACACATCTAAATTTGCAGACTCAGTTTCAGAAAGTGTAAAGTAGATAGATAGTCCGAAGGATCATACGAAAAGCATCAAATAGGTAGCTGGATCATCAGATGTAGTATCTCCTTTGAAAAGTGAATTGAATTCAAAATAACCAACATCAAAATAGAATTCTTTGAGGAACCTAATGCTGAAGAATCAAAATTAACCTCAATAATTGAAAGATGTCAATAATTAAACAATCAACAATAATTGTAACCAAAAATAATAGACATAACTTCGATAAATCAGTCCAAATGGAATGCATTATTATTATCAAAGTGATGGTAAGAAATTGGATGGAAAAAGAGGGAATCATCTGCAATCACAAAGTTCTTCATCTCTAAATTAGTAATCATTAGATAAAAGAGTGTCTGCATAGAAACTTTAAAGCTATCACATTCCTTGCAATTACAATAATATGAAGTGCATACATAATGATATAATTAAGGCAAGTCCAGTCTTTACATGTTGTAATTAAGTAATTATTTACATATATTATTTAGGCATACCCTTGTTATGAATGTCATGATTAGGTTGCCAATCACAAAGCCCATATAACAATTCCATCGTAAAGATACTGTTCAATTTGCAAAGAAATTTTCACAGTGAATCTATTGTCAACAGTGGATGTGAAATGCTACCATAAGGGTCTAGTTGATTAAGAGTAATCTCAAAACAATCCTCATTCATGAACAAACTTTATATTATAATTTATTATAAATACATCAGATGTTAATCTTGTGTGTTAGAGAGACAGTTAATTAAGTCTAATTGCCATCAAATATCTAATTGATTGTATGAGTAATTGTGACAATTTTTATAATAAATAATGCTATCCTACTTAAGATTTTTTAGATTCACTTCTTTTAGAACTGATCCCTATGTCCTCTTGGGCATTAGCAAAGATGCTTCAATGGAATAGATTAAGAAGGCGTACATTGAGATGTGCAAGAAATGTAATAAATTGATTAATTTGAAGATCACCCAGATTTGAATAGTGAGACAGATGCGAAGGAGAAATTTGCAGAAATACATTAGGCTTATAATCTATTGAAGCAACGCAAGTTTTACGAATAAGTGGAATAGGAATTCAAACAAAACTATTAGTAATTTTGATTCCTATTATAGTACAGCACATTCAGAGGAGGAATGTTTCAAATAAGTGTTTGGATTCTATTTCTATGAGAATCCATAAGAATATTATAAGCCTGAGAATGCACAGAAGAGGGCTGATTATCAGGAGATGCTGCGTAAATACCAATCTCAAAATGGGAAACAAGGCTAGTCTAATCAGCAAGTAGTTAATGATGTAAAGATAAATAGAAACTTTAATTCTGAGAGTATTTACAGTAACTAATATGTATGCAATCTAGGATATAGCGATCATAGTCTGCTTAAGGCATTAATGATGTTCACATTTGTTGTGTCAGTAACGAGTGCCTACATTTTCTTCTATAAGAGATCGACTACTTATGCTAAAAACACAATTACAGACTCTCAAATACTCCGAATGAGAACGTTATCTTTGATCAGACAGCAGAAAGAAGCTGAAGAAAAATAATTAAAACTTTGATGAAACCATTAATTGAATTTTATTAACAATTTTAATCAAATAATATTTTAGTAGCAACTAAAAAATAAAATTGTCAATTCTCATTCATATTCAATTACAATTAGTATTGTGATATCAATCTCTTCACTATTTCAATTATGGTAGCATTGCTATTAGGAATAAATAAATCTGATTTGGAGAAAGGATGGTTTTTATTGGATAGGTTTAGTTTGGAACTAATAGAATAGGCGAGTTGTTCAGATGGATTGCTCTTGAATGCAGATATAATAGTAGGATTTATTGTATGAATTTTCTATTTCTCAAGTATTTAATTATAATAAGGAAATGACTCATGGTATCAATTATAAAATTATTGGTAGTACTCTACTTTGGGAAGATATTCGCGAATCTGCAGACTGAAAGCCTACGGAGTCATTAATAGATGTATGAATTGGTATTAGCAGAAAAGATTAACGAGGGTTTGTTTGCCAGAGAATGTGTTTTCGAATGACTAAACAAAATAGAACAAAGGAGGGGAACAATAAGTAGCATTCGTAAAGGTGATTTGCAAAGAGAACATGGTGTTTTTATTTGATAGTATGCTTTGTGCTTAGAATTAGATAAATCTGAAATGTGGGCATTTGGAGCATCTAATGAGGGATTATTGGGTTTACGAATAGCTGGTCTAGTGTACCCAGTGAATATATCTCAAGTGATGGATACGAAGATAAGGTATGTGACAGCAGCCCAAAACTTTGTATCAGTGTACACGATGAAAAATAGACTGTACATTTGGGGGAAAACGGATGAGATGAATCTAGGGGATTGCTTGAAGCAGAAGAGAGTAGAGTTTAGCAAGACCATAGATAGAAGGTATGAATTCTAATGTTGTGAAATTTCAACGTTGATTCAAGGCAATGGAATGTAGGAGAGAAATAATGAGTTATAACAAATGCAATCAAGTTCAAATAAACTGTATTTATTGACAACTCAAAGTTTGTACTTGATATCTAGTTAGCCAATACAAATCATGTAGAATTTCGTTGGTTTGGCTTGCAATTAGAATCATGTTTTGGCATGGGATACTGAAGGCAGAGTCTGGAGTTGGGGATCGCATTCTGATGGCAAATTGGGATACATGAATTTCGATTAGTAAGAATAGGTCTAGCCAAAGATTGTGGAGAATCTGACAAACAGGATTATACAATGTGCTTGTGGATTGAATTATAGTATAGCATTGGATGTGAAAGGGGATATCTATGGATGGGGAAAAGGTCCATTCAAAATAGAATTACTGAAAGCAACTCAACCCACTAAACTCATAGAGAAGAATAAGTCATTCGTGAAGGTGATTGCTGGAGATGATCATTTTGGAGCATTGGATATGATTGGTCAATTGTATGTGTGGGGCTTGAATAACAACAATTGTTTAGGCCAAATGGAAGAGGAAGTACAAAAACCAACACCTTTTGAATTGAGTGGACTAAAGGTAATTGATGCAAGTATGGGACCTACTTGTACAGTTTTGATTGTTCCTTCTGGCCGATTGCAGAAACTGCCAAATCTCAATTTGGATTCCTTCACCAGTCAACAGAAGAAGTGTTTCATTGAAGAGGCTAGTTTGATTCGAGATTTCACTGAAAGAAGGAATCGACAGACTCTGATGTAGATGCTCACACCCAGTCAGAACAAGTTGTATAAACCAGATGATAAGGAATATGACAAAGCCAATGAACTTATACATAAGATGCAATTGAAATTGGATTCTCCCAGAATCAAACCAACTTTTAATTCTACTCATATCTCCCACTCTCTCTTCAGCAATAATGAACTCTCTGCTAGAACTATGCGATCTCCTATTTCTTTTGATAATGTTTAAAGTAAATTAAACAAATTGGAAAATAATAATCCACTTTACTTGCCCATTCTGCCAAGATTCCAAATGACATCATTCATGAAAGAAGACGAAATCAATCTGGACTTTCTTATTTAAACAGATGATGATGAACTCAAATATCGCTACATCTAATTAGTCAAGGATAACTCAGAGGATTAAGTTCTCATGCAATTACTGGATGAACAAACCACCAAAAAGACTCACTCCACTTTAACTGCCAGGAATTAAGTCAAGACATATAAGCAATAGAGTGAACCTAAAATCATCAAATTTAATGATAAGTACGATAAATTAGATCCCAATCTATTAGAAAATGTCAAAAAGGAATTGGCTGAAATCAGTAAAGAAAGATGGAAACAATACTTGAAAAAAAGAAAAATTAGAGAAAACAAGATCAATATGCTAAAAACTAAATTTCAAATGACCAAGTTAGAATAGATGTCAAAAGAAGAATAAATTGAATCTAATCGTTTGCAGGCTGTTGAAAAGAATATCAAAATCTAATACACCATCTTGAGGAAGGAAGAGAGACTCAAAACTAAATTAGAAGGACTCTAATAGCAATTGCAAGAAAACTCTACTGAATTCTAAATCAAAAAGAAAACTGAAATGAAAAAAGAAGTTGCCAAATTCTTTGCTTTCATACAATTGCTACAGTATTTCAACTTTGAAGCTTGTTGCCAAATGTTTGAAGAAGCTGCCTTTCGAGGTTTACAGAAAAAGAGACTACTATTCTAAGCCAATAATAAAGCGAAGATCATTCAAAAGGCTGTGAGAAGGAGAAACATCATCAAAATGATTAACAACAAATTGGGAGAAAAACCAAGAAAAATCCTGCTCTCCTTCATCTTTCGTATTAGAATGTCCATCAGAATCAAAAAAAGAAGAGCTCTCTTTCGAAAACTAAATCTATTCTATCAAAAAAACTAACTATTTCTTAAGATTCGCATCAACCTAAACGTCTTGATGAAATCTGCCAAGAACATACAAGTATTTTGCAAATATTACAATCAAACTATTAAGATGTAATTGAGTTACCTAAATTTCAAATGGGATGAATATATGAAATAAGAATTCAAGGGACTAGTTATTGACAAAGATAAAGAAGAGTAGAAATTAAATCAATTGCAATTCTTTAGTGAAAAACAGATTCAAATTATGAAGCAATTATCTTACCCTTATAAATCCAATAAATAACTAATCAAGGACATGTTGTTGAATAAGAAACTCAAACTTAAAGTAGACACTCTCAGAACCAATATCTTAAAGAGAATTCCATTGCTTCAATCTTAAGAAGAAGAAACGAAGGACAAAGAAATCAGAACCAGTTTCAATAGTATTTTATTACCATACACCAAATATGTTGAGAACATCATTATTCCTTAAAATTTCAGAATTAGATTTGATTATTAAGAAATTTAATTGTTAAATGTGCTTGACAAAGTCAATCTAGAAGAAGCTAAACTAAAAATGGAATTGTTGCAAACATACCAGAGGATTTAGAGAAAAGACTACATTCAATAATGTCGAAATGTATATTTCATTCTTTTTCTTAGTATTTTCAAGCACTATGTGATTTCAAACAGAAGAATAAGATTTCAATAGGGACTGAAAGGATTAAAATCATGTCAAAGTTGGGTTTAGATGAAGTTAAACAGCTGAAATAAAAGGATGAACTTGAGTATCGTATCTTAGCTTTGAAGCGGGAGATTAACACCAAAAGAAGTAATCGAAAATATTATTTTCTATATTTTAGTTAGAATATTTGATAGTGCGCTGAAAGAAAATATTTTTGAGAAGATCAAAGCATTTCAGCAAGATAACTATCCCTTTTAATTACTAACCTATAAATTAGTTGTGGCTTATAGTAAAATTGAACCTCCAAAATTAACTATGGAACTTAGCTATAAAGAATGGGTTCGTTTATTTAAGAACTATCATACGGATTTTAAAATTAGATTGCAATCAATAATGAGTGAAGCCAGGCGAGCAGCTGCATATAAAGCAAAATAAATTAAACGATCTACAACTATAAAATCAAAGTCTACCCTATCTAAAAAGGTAATTGATATAGTTTGAATAAATATATGTAAATATAAATATAATTCAATTAATAACTAGAGTCCATCTTGATATATTTCTAATCTCCTTTTGTGTAGGTAAAAGCATTTTAGCACCTAAATTAACACCAATATATGTGAATTTAAATAGTAATTGAAAACCGCGAAATTTAAGAATATTTGATTCTTTAAAAATTAGACTACTTTCTTTTTAACTTAACTTTCAATGTTCTAGTTTTAAAACCTTCCATTCATAAACTGTAGATCTATCTATAATTGTATTCTATGGAATTTAATTCAAAATTCAGCTGATATTTATTAAATCTGAAATACCGTAATAACGATGCAATATTCAGATAATTTATTATAAAATCAGGTCATATTATATTGATAAGTAATTGAATATTAGATGCATATTTGAATATTAATAATATAATTAGCATACATATATTAATATTGAGAATGAAGGGACCCAAATATGTGGAAAACAACTTCCAATTGTTATTGTAAAGAAGGTTGGAATACAACAAGCATATCAAGCAAATAAAGAATGCAAAATGTAATCCAATGTTGGAGAAGAGAGTAACTTATTGTACATAATTTAGTCTTTATCACAGTAATAGTCCTTCGTTAAGCAACTTGAGTAAAACTGGAAGTCAGCAAATTTGAAAAGAGAGCAAATGAAATACGAAGAGATAGTTAAGTTAAATACAAAAATGCTAATAAAAGTGGCCAATGCTAAGGAGGACCAATTGTTTTCATAGAGTAATTAGACACCTTATTGAAGATTCGCAAAAGGGTCGAATTGACTCAGCAAGATCAAGCAAATCTTTACATAGTGTAATAAAGAAAACAAAGGAGAGGGAGTTATTTCAAGAAAACAAAAGGTTGAAAGACAAAATTGAGAATGTGTAATCTTCAATTGCATACAATAAAATAATCGAGAACTTCAATAAGTAAATAGATGAAAAATAGTTAGACATCAAGGTGAGCGAGATCGATTGACTAGAAACTCATATTAGAAGTAGAAAAAGATCAAAGAGATGTTGG
Source organism: Paramecium tetraurelia (assembly GCF_000165425.1). Lineage (NCBI taxonomy): Eukaryota > Ciliophora > Oligohymenophorea > Peniculida > Parameciidae > Paramecium > Paramecium tetraurelia. Next base: position 43,077 of record NW_001798982.1, on the reverse strand, counting down.
ATAGCCTGACATCTTAATCTAAAACTTCTCTGCACTCTAAAAATAACAAAATTAATTAGGTGCCAAAATTAAGGTTGCCAAAAATCAATTAGTAAGGATAGAGTGCAAAATCAATACAATAACTAAACAAATTGAGAGTGGATGGTTTCTACACAGCCAGATGAAAAAATATGTTATTTGATAAATTATCTTTTTTTTATTTGTAATTATTGCAATATTTGCTGCCTCAATTAGTTATTACGGTACAGTTATAAACTTATTATATTATGAATATGCATTTGATTATATGTAAATCATGCTAATGGAGCAGCATTGTTTTCTACCTTATATTACTCAACCTACTTAATGTAATTGACATAATGTCTGAGTTTATTCAAGACTGGCAATGTTTCAGCTGAAATTACATAACCTAAATCCTCTTCAATCTATTATAAGTAAGCTAGATTACTTGCATAGATAATTCAATAGAATCCAAACTATCTAAACCATGTTATTCCAATTCAGAATCCAAACTCAGAGCTGACTGTCAAGATATATAACATGAATTACTTTATTGGTTGTTCTGTAATAGTTTTTAACCAAGGTAAGTACATATCCCTCAATATCCTATGACTTCTTCAATTATAAATAATTCTTAGTGATCAATTGTCCATCCTTATAAACTTGGATTGGTTTGGCTTATTATTGTTTGCCCTAAGTTGTAGCTGGAGTCTTATCAGCTGCAAATGTATAGATAGGTCTCATAGCTAACAATCTAAATCCTCTGATCATATTCATTTATTTAAATATTATCTTTGAAATAAAAAATATTATTGATTTCTATTCTATCCATTTATTTTGTTTATAATCTCTTGCATTTTTATCTCTTCACCAATTGCAACAGTTTCTTCATCCTAGACTTATAAACACTATTAATATATCTTGTTTTTTTTCTATATTTTGAGATTGTCTTTTAAACAATTCGTGTTCAAAGGTCTGAACTTTAATACTCTAAAAAATGCTAATCCAAGCTCTTGAATAAATTTCAAATTCATAAATATTAATCATCATACAGACATCAAAATTGATCTAATACCTTGAAGGTCAATCAAAATAATATAGATAAAATTAACTACTTATATCAAAATAAAATTTATTATATATATATATTTTTACAATGAAAAGTGAATCCTAATCATATGCATCATATTCAAGGAATCTCAACTAGGATCCTTAATAGTAGAGTTATCATTCAGCAACGTTCCAAACTCTGTAAACATCGCAAAGAAATTACGTCTTAGAACAGACACAGAATATCAAAGATGAAGAAAAACGATTATTGCAAAAACGAATTGAGGACTTAGAATTCCAATTGAAAAATCTCTCACAAAAACCAATCATTTATGAGTAGGAAATCGCCAGGTCAACAATCTAGAGGGAAGCATTGCAAACTGATTTTGGAAGTGCCAATCAAACTATTAGACAATTGCAATCCAAAATCTCAGATTTAGAAGTATCCAGTCAAATTCGATTGTCTCAACAGAATGAGGCTAGTAAACGATAGATCCTTGATTTAGAGGACAGACTTCAAAAATTATAAATCCAATGTGATTCTTAGGTCATCCAAATAAATTAACTACAAAGAGACAAGGTGAGTTTGGCATCTCAATGTCAAGCCTTACAGGATCAAATCGGTAGTTCTAAATTGAATTACAAGCAGGAAATATCGGAAGGGGAATTAAGATACAGCAAGGAAAGCCAACGATTATCACTAGTTGTTAATGAAAAATAAGTCAATATCCAATAATGGGAGTAGAGATATCAATAATTGAGTGATCAATTTCAAATCTTGCAGAGGAAATACGATCAAGACACTTCATCGCTTAAAGTGTAATGCAATGATGCTGAAGACAGATATCGAAGATTGCAACAATAATTTGATTAATAAACCATTTTAGTCAATACAATCAATATGGAGAAGTAGAACTTGTCAGTCTAATTGGATAAACTATAATCTGAATCTAACACAAAAATTTACAATTATCAATCAACAATCAAAACTAGTGAATCTTAAATCATTAGGGATTAATAACAATTTCAAGCCTAATTAAACGAAAAAATACAATAGATTAATGATTTGGAGAAGAAGAACAGACAACAATTAGATCAATACTTCTCATTGTAGTAATAATACGATAAGGACACATAGGCTTTGAATTATAGGGTTCAAGATTTGGAAGATAAATTAACCAAATTATCGAGATCATTTGATCAATAGACTAATGAACTTAATTAGATTTATTCTGATAAGGAAAGAGCAGAGAGATAATATTTGAAGTTGTAGGATGAAATTAATACTCAAAAACTGAGATACAATCAAGAAATTAGTAAAACTGACGAATTATCTTCAAAAGAAAGATCATGGTTTTAAGTTTAATTGAATGATAGACAACAAACCATTACTGAACTAGAATTGAAGGTAAAGCAGCTCAGCGATCAATTATAAACAATCCAAAGGAGAACTGATAACGAGGTTTTGGTGTTTTAAAAATAAATTACAGAGTTGACTGACAGACTAAGATCACAACAAGAATAGTTGGATCTTAGAAATAATCAATATAACTAGTTAAATAAGGAGAAGTCTCTTGTTATAAATTAGTTTGAATAATTACAATAAGAATTTAATGATTACAAAAGAATTTATGAAAATGATGTGTCTAAATTGAACAGAGACAATCAAAGAATTACAAGCAATGTAAATGAAAAAACATAATCTTATATCTAATTGGAAGGAAGGTATTAGTTGTTGAATGAAGAATTCTAAGCATTGCAGGTTAGATTTGAGAAGGAAACCAATAATTACACAATGAGAATGAAAGAATTGGAAGAAGATCTATCTATAATGATTGAAAATTACAGACGAGAATAGAGTGTAAATTAATCATCCTTTATTATTATAGATTAATAGAGATTGGGAACAGTAAGTGATTCGATTGAAATAGTAAATCAAGTATTCAGTCGATGAGACTAGGATAACTACTGAGAAGACTTTGATTGAGAAATATGAGAATCTGACTAGTGAATAAAAATAAGAATTTGATATCATATTTAGTAAATTAAATTAAGATAAAAATGAATTGAGAATTTAATTGAATTAAAAAGCAGATTAAATCAGAGCATTGGAAAATCAAGTCACTTAATTAAGTTTATAGAGTACCAAAAATCAAACATTAATTGCTGAATTGGAGTCAGCCAATCAATCATTGAAATATTAAGTCAATGAATAAGAATAAAAAATTAAGACTCTAATCATGTAAGAGTTTGATTCCTTGGTAAATAAATATTATTAATAATTTTAGAGAGATAAATCTGCCGATTAGACAATCAGGAATTTAATGGCTGAAATCAAGGCACTACAAAATAAACTAAAGAAATATGAGGTTTACATGAAGAATATTGATGATCAAAAACTCTAAGAGTAACTTTAGAATGAATCTAATCTTGGTAGGAGTAGCTACGTAATTGAATAAAGAGTCACTACTGGAAGTGTCATTAATTAAGGAAGCACTTCTTAACTTAATAATGGTAAGGTCTAATAATTAGAGAGTTCTCTAATGATTTCATAGTAAAGAGAGAGGGAATTACAGAATCAAATCAGTCAGTTGAGTTCTTAATTAAATCAATAAGGAACTAATTCTTAAAGAAACTCTTAGTTTAATAATTAGAACAATGATAATGGATTGAATTAATTAAATGAAAAGATCAGAAGTCAAGAGAGGGAAATCGTCGATTTAAGATCTAAAATCCAGAGTATTTCATAAACTCGAGCAGATACTAGATAGCAGTATTCATAGTAAGAGGATAAGGATAGAAGAATCATTGAATTAGAGAATAAGTGTGCTCTTTTGGCTAATGAAAATTCAAGATTGAATCTGATGAGAGTAAATTATATTATCTATTTTTCTAGAGCAAAGCATAATCTGGCCAATAAAATCAACCTTATGTATCTTAAAGCAATAATGGATCATAAAGATATTATTGATAAACTTTATGATTGCTATAGGTTTATTAATATATTTATACATCAAATAAATGGCTCTACATATTAATTAAAACAAATAAATTATATACTGTTTTTTAATTGATTTTACATTAAGAATTGTATTTAAGAATATAAGAAAAATTAAGATAACACAACATAAATTATGGCTTATGTATTTTGCACTTACTTTGTAAATGCAAAAAATTCATAGATTATTTCAAATCTGTTTAGGAAAATAAATTTAAAACAAATATTATAGGATGTTATTGAATAATGATTATAAATTATGGAGAGATGGTTAGAATATCGTAAGGTTTCTACAGAGACGGCAGAACTAGTCAGTCACAAATAGTGGTTATGAGATTAGAATATTATTTTGATATTATTATAATTTATATCATATTTTATATATGAGACCATAAACTTCTGAAACTTTTGTACGTGAATTTCTGGATGTCTAAATGAGACCGAAAACTGCGAAATTGATGACATCCACGTAATTAAGGAATTTGAGTGCGAAAACATCAAAACCTAATTTTGAATTTACTACTAAGCCTTAAGTGGAAGTTCACTATTAAAAGTTTGTACCAAGGAATTTTGGAGTGCTTTGCGATCAGTATAAATGGCATTTTGACATTAGAGGTTACTATGAGAGCAACAAATAAATATAACTGTAGAAGTTTGGAAGATCATAAAATAATGGTACAACGTAAAAAACCAAGATTTCCCAAAGCAATTAATAATAATAACAACAGACCAAGAAACCTCAAGTATACAAATTGATTGAAATTGACTCAAGATAAAGATAGGACCCAGAAACTATAACTGAGAGGGAGAAGGAATTGAAATATAAGAGATAACTACTACAAATAATAAATGACGATGTGTAGCCTTTGGGAGAAATACATAGAACATTCAACAAAGGCAATCATGTCATCATAGCAAAATTAACGTAAGTCATTTAAATATATGTATATAGACCGATGCAATTGAGAAAGAGGAAGGTGAAAAAAGAACACCATCCTTTGACCTTAAACTGGAATCAAACCAAAAAGCTCTTATTAGTAAAGGACTTGACAAACTATCTGATTGAAAGTAACTATCCTAAACCTAAATAGATATGACATATTAAAGCAAAAAGATTTCATTGAATGTCTATGCAATAAGCGGATCCGAATTCATAGATGAAATCTAAAAACCAAAGGACATTGAATTCGTATTGGAACAGCGTAGATTTACTTGTGTGATGCCCAAATTGATCGTTTATTGCGATGACATTAACAAACATGCAACTATTCCATTGACCAATTTAAAAATGTCATAGCTACTTCAATCCAATTTCCAAGAGATCGATAATTATGTAATCTGTTTTCTAATGTAGATGTCTGAGATAGATGAATTGTCCAACTTTGTAATCCCACAAAAAAAGTTTCCAGTAACAATTCAACCAGGCAAATTGACCAAAAAGGAAAAAATCATAAAGAAAATCGTGTATCACGAGGAATCCTATTATCAAATCGCCTTCATACCACCCTCAATAGTCGTTTCTAACAATGTTAGATAAATCGGTTAATTTCATTTCTCCATAGCTGATTTGGAGTGCTTAGCCAGTTTTTGTTTCAAAAATCCAATCCAAAGCTTCATTAAAAGCTACGTTGAAATCATCACTCTCACTCCCACGAGAGCATCTGTGAAAGTGAACATCCCAGAACAGCATGATGTCGTAGCAGGATAACAAGGATTAGCCTGTTCTGAGAATGGCTTTCTGTTGAATTAAACCGTTGATTCCGACTTCAAGATTGTTTATACTCCTGCATCACTAGAGTTCTACAATCCAACAACCTTGGATAAATAGGTGAGAATCATTGAAGAAAAGGAACTGCAGCAAATTATTGATTTAGACTTTAATTTTACATTATGAATTATATCAATTTTATTTGAGATCCTTTATGGTAAAGGGTTTCGCCATTTCCACATTGGCTCCCTCCCTACTTACAGTACTTAATGGCATAATGTCACCTCCTTACTCAATGTAATTAGCCCATTATATTAATTCCATTCCTCTCCAACCTTCTTTGGTTTTTCCCAATTCGTGAAGTTTATCGTAATCCACCCATACAGCCAACTCAGATTCTATTGAAATCAATTGCAATCACTTAATACCTTTGTCTGCTACTTTCTTAGGCACTTGATTTTAATCAGTTGGCTCTGCATAATACACTATCTTGAATCTCATGAAGCAATTTTGTTGATCAATATCCTATTCAACTCTGAGGACTCCTTTCAAAGTTACATTAATCCCTGCCTCTTCCAGTGTTTCTCTTAAAGCTGCCTTTTCAAACTGCTCTCCAGGTTCAACTCTGCCTCCAGGTAACCACCATCCTCTATTCTTTGTTTCTAGGACGGCTAGGTATTAGTTATTTTTATTTCTGACAACTATCAACACTATTCCTATTCTCTCAAAAAATTACTTTGACATTTAGATTACTAATATTATTTAAATGCTAAATTCCTTTCTTGTAATATTTTATAATTTACTGTTTAACTCTGAGGTACTAAGATGATGTAGATAAAACTCAGTTGTTGATTTGCAATAATTATACGACTTAAATTACTTTAATTTCAAGCTGTTCCCTGAGTATATTATCTGAAAATTCGGGATGCAATTATTATATAAATTTAGACTTGAGAATTGCAAGCGTTGCTATGTGTTCTTTTGAATATTAATTTATAATGCGCATTATAAAATATTTTATAAATATACCTAAAAATATCTTAATTACTGTATTTGAAATATATGGGCTGGTAAAATTTAAAGATTTTTTGCAATGTAAAAATACATCATTAATAAAACAATTCTAATTCCTTATATGTAATTGATCAATCGTGGCTTTTATCAATTTAGTTAAAAAGTTAATCTTCCAAAAACAATCGGAGTATTAGGATATGGGGCAATAGGAAAAGCTTTCACAGAACTATTATTAAAGTAACATCCAAGTAAAGTCCTCTATAATTTTTGCTAGAAGCCAATATTGTTATTCTTGACAAGCATGATGCCTTTTTCCCCAACGAGAAGAGATTTAAGACTGTAATTTACAAACAAACAAGAGATAACCTAACACAAACACTTGACATAATGGGGTAATTAGAAAATATCATATAAATCAGCCTAAAGGAGGGAGATACACTAGTAGATTTGTCGACTAATATTGGGTTTGCAGAAATTTGGGCACTTTGTGCTTCGAAGGGAGTTAGATATCTAAATACAGCCTTGGAAGTTTGGGATGACAGCGAAGATGCCAACTCATGTCCCTAGAATGCAGAGGAAGCATATAAATTGACATTAGGTTATATCAAGGACAATGCTAAAAAATCACCATTCTGGTAGAAAGTATAATCTTATTATATAATTAAGGGTCCTACTTCATTGTTTGAAACTGGATTCAACCCAGGTGTAATATCTCATTGCGTAAAAAGAGGTTTGGAAGACTGTGCTAAACACTATCTTAAGAATCCTCTAAGAGAATATAATAAAAGTGATTTGAGAAGACATCTGGAGTAGAAGAACCATTCGAAATTAGCTTAAGTGCTTGGAGTACATACAATCCATTGTTCTGAAACTGACAATTAGTTAATGGCTGAAATCCCTAAAGATGTCAAGACTAAGTTCTATAATACCTGGTCATGCAGAGGGTTTCTCACTGAAGGACTAGTCCCTGCTTAAGTAGCCAGAGGTTCACACGAAGATACTCATATTCCAAATTGTTATACAATAAGAGATGGAAAAACGATAGTCTCGAAAATACCATCGGTGAACATATGGGCGAAGAGTTGGGTGCCTAATGAAGACATTACAGGTATTTTGACAATTAACTAAGTTTAGGGGTTCTGATTCCTCATGGCGAAGCTTATTCTATTTAAGATTATTTGAGCGATCCAGAAACAGGATACTCGCCCTCACAATATTATGTTTACGATTATAATCCATTGGCGAAGGAGTTCATAAGAAACCTACCATCAAGTGCCACCATAGAGAATACTCATCCAGAGATGGAAGTTATTCATCCTATGAATTTCCCTTCGATGAAAGGTTGGGATAAAGTTGGTGCTCTCTTGATTATGAAAAATAATAGAGCCTGGTGGACTGGCAGTATTATGGATGAAATCGATAGTTCTAAAATATTCAATGGAAAGTTTGGTCCAACTGTGTTACAAGTGGTAGCAGGAGTGTATGGGGGATTTTTGTGGACTTGCAAACACCCAAATATTGGAGGCCACTTTTCTGAAGATGTTGAAACTGATGATCTTATTCGAATTGTAAGTGTCTCCTCAATATTAACCATTTCTAGGGTGAACATCTAATGGGTAGATTTATTTCGATCCCAGTTGACCTTAACAAAACGAAGATTAAGGATTGTTACAAATTCCAAAGTTTTCTATGCCAATAAATTTGATATTTACAACTATATATAATTAATTAATTAAATATCCAAAAATGAGTTTGAGCTGGCTTGTATCACCATAACTTCATAAAACTACAAATGGCTATTATATCAATCACGATAACATCATGCTTGGTACTTTTATCCTATTATTTCTAGCTGGACCACAAGACAGAAGAAGATTAATATTTTATTTTGTCGCTAGTCAAACACCTGAAAAAATTTCATAGGAGGATCACAAGAAATTCATCAAAGAATAAACAATAGATGTTGACATGAGATCAGGCATATTTTCTTTTGGGGGTATTTTCTTGGCGTTAGCAACATTAAGAGAACAACAAATGATCACTTCCAAAATTACCAGCCGACCCATCTTAAATGGTATGTTCATCTTAGGAGTTGGTAATACTGTCTTTTATACTCTTAGGTTTGGTCTCAGCCGCATTTTCTTACAACCTGTCCAAAGTATTGTTCGAACCACTTTTTGTACAAAAAAATCAAGTGTTGTTGGAATTAGCTGAAAAGTATAATTTTTCAGTCTTTGATTTTGCCCTGGCCAAGAAGGAAGCAAGATTAAAATAATTAAGAGCAGAACTTACAAGCGATAGTAGTAATGCTGCTCATTTCTGAAAAATAATATTGCAATATCAATAAAAATATAATTATTATAATGATTAGAAAATTATTATCAAGGTCCCTATTTATTAGACCACAATTCTGCATCAATCACATGTATTCATATCCCACCTATAGACAAGCTTTGACACTCAAGATCACTTTAAGAAGTTTAACAGGTCAAGCACCGAGGGCATTAAGTCATCTGTCAATCCATTACCATCTCCAAGTGAAGAGGCAGCACTCTACATGGAAGAAAATGAAGTAACACATCCTATTCCTACATTCTCTAGGTCGATGTCAGATTCTTGAAAGTCTTGAAATCCTTCGAGAAAATAGATGTCAAATCTGTCAATTGGGAAGGAGATTTAATTAAGGATATAGGTTTGGACAGTCTTGAAAGAATAGCTTTGATCACCTCAATAGAGCATGAATTCACAGCAATCTTTGAGGATCGAGTATTTGATAATTTGAAATCATTGCAAGACATTAAGAAGCTGATCCTAAAAGATGATTCAGCATTTTGAATAATATATATTATTAAATAAAATAAATATAAAATTATGCAATAGCAGTTTGAAGGTTATCTGCTTCTCCACAATATAGCTAAGCCTAAAAATATAGGCACTATCATCAGGTACTACTTCCCTTTTTATTTTATTAGAAATGCTGCAGCCTTCAATTTAACAAAAGTCTTTATGATTGGAAAACAAGGCTAAACGAAAAAGAAATTTTAAATTGCTGAAGGATTTTCCTTTTTTGGTAATCATGGGACTTATGACTAAATGAATTTTCACCTTTTTAATAATTTAAAAGAAGCAAAGGAGTATTTTGTACTAAACAATATTTTTGTTTGTGGTGTTGAAATTGGTGAAGGTTCTTAAAATATTATCACAAATCCTTTTAAGGGTAACACAGTCTTTTTTCTCGGAAATGAAGTTTATATTTTAAAAAGCTTAATTATAGGGTACGGGATTGATTCCAGAACATAAAGCTTTATGTGATCATTTTGTTTATATTCCTTAATACACTCAAAAGACTGCAAGTTTAAATGTCGGTGTAGCATCAGGAATAATATTTCATCATTTTGCATGTAATATTTCATTATATAAAAATTTAGAATGGGCAGGGTTCACAGAATAACAAGTAGAAGGAGAGAAATTCTTGGATCCAGAAAAATAAAAAGAGGAAAAAGAAAGAAAGAAATAAGAGATGATTGAATTGGGTAGAGAAAAAAAGAAATAAAAAATAGAATAATAATAATAATAATAATAATAAGTTGAATAATAGAATAATATTCCATAAGATAAGATTGAGAATGAGAGTAAAAATATTGAATGATTTTTAATACATTGAATTCAATTTAATAATTCAGAAAAGGCATCTTAACTATCTAATATACATTATTTAATTTCTGACATTCCTTTAATGGTATTAAAATTTAGATAACCATGGGACAAATTTTCATATACAGTTATTTTTACATCCCTGTCTACAACTCTAAAATAATAGTCGAAAAATATTACTATAATCTTTAGGCTAGTCTAAAAACTTGATCATACAAGGGATCTTTATTTCCACAAAATAGTCTTGTGGGTGGGAAATGTTTCAGAATATCATAGGACAACAATAGAGGACTCATAAATGAATCAAGTCCAAGTTAGGAATCTGGATGAGCTGAATAAGATTCAATACAAATTCCTAAAATAGTATGACTAAGAATTTTATCATTAATGGAATTCAAGTAACTAGGTGTGTACTAAAATCGAATATCAACAGCAGGATAATTCAAAATCAATCCATTTGGAACTTACAATTTATATTTTATCGTTAATCCAACCAAAGCAGTAGCTAAATTACCTCCAGCACTATCACCAGTAACAATGATCTTATTGGGAATTATGCCAAAAATGGTTTCAGAATATTTTAATATCCAATTATACGCTTGCCAACAATCATCCAAAGGTATTGGGTAAGGATATTAAGGAGCCAAACTATAATCAATAGAAAAGATGGGAACATTTAAGTTAATGGCCCATTCTCTGGTGTAGCATTGATGACTTGATGATGATTATGAGATAAAACCTCCCCCATGAATATGAATGATAATCTTATCTTCAAAGATGTTGTGTTTTTGTTTGACGAAGAATGATTTTAGGAAACTAAAAATATTATCCTATTCCACCACACGTTGGTTGTACAATAATCTGATTCTAATTCTAGATTGATTTTTAACAAATAAGAATTTATCATCTCTGTGGATTTCTTGATTTACATATTGAATTGAATGAGTAGAGATTTGATCATAAATTCCCAATTTAATTTATTTGTTGGCTTCTTGAATTGTGAGTGGTAACACAACTGGCAATATATAAAATTTTAAGTTTGTAGCAATTTTGGGTAATCCCAAATTAATTAAATGTTTGACTCCTGGCAACTCGATGAAATTCATAGCTTAGTGTGCAGTATCAGCTCTTAACTAACTCATATGATCTTTCATTCCTTTTTCTGCAGCTGAGCTTGATAAGAAATAATACAGAGAATTCAAACTTACTGAAAATATTTTACTCCATCTACTTGATTTGTTCTTGCAATCGTTTACCAAGGCATGACCAACCATAACTGATTACACAAATGATTAAAAAGATTGTTTGATTTATTCAGAGTCCCCTAAAGACTTGCTAATATTTAGAAATTATACTTTTCTTGTTGTGATGCAATCTAATTTCTTCCAAACTGGATGAGTACTATTTAATGACATGATGTCATTTTAATCTGTATCAATTGCAGAAGGCATAATTAAGTTGATCATTAGAATATGAGTTCCAACGATCTTGATTTCTTAAGTCAAAGTTTAGGAAGCACTCATATTCTATTCATACGATTTCAACTGTTGTTGCATATTAGGCAAGAATGATGTCTATAGATAATGGTAGGGCATCTGCAACATCCTTATATTGACATCATCTGCTTTGATTGCCTTAATCGATCTCTCTTGCACATAATCTAAATGGAAGGGAATGTTACTTTATTTTAATTCTAAAAGTATCTTTGTTGGCGATTCTTTGCAATTAGACAATAGTTCATCCACAATCTATAATCCTTTCAGGAGAATCAAAAATTATCTATTGGAATTATAGAAAATCTTAAGTTGGTCTTCGGATTGCCACTTTAAAGTCTTGAGTATCTTGATGATGTGATGCAATTAACTGATTACTACATGAATGATAGTTCTAATTCAATACTATCTCTGGTAGATTGCAAGCATTCTTCTTAGGATTAACGTAAGTTTGCATTTATGATTTGGATTTAGATTTCAGTTGGTATTTGTGCCTGGGAAGACTTGTAACAGACTTTGTTAAAGAGAGTGTAGTCGTCTAATTGATTAGTTCCATCATAATCTGATGAGATAAATAGATTAGAATTCTGCTTTTGAAATGACATAATAAATATTTAAATTTTTGGATCTGTATTTTAGTGAGGCAAATAAAATATTTAAATTAAATTATTAATATTAATATTATAATTAAATGTTAGTTGGTAAAAGAAAATATTTCGAAGATGAGCCAAATGAAGTAATATGTTTAAAATTAAAATAAGTCATTGAATCCGACTTTCGCTTTAAGGAGGCGAATAAATCAAGATCGAAATATAGAGACTTTGAGTTAAGCGCGAAGGAGATTAACATAGTATATAATTTTTATTAAAATTGTAGATAAAATTTGGCAATAATTCAGGAGAAATACCCTTAAATTTAATAGTCTGAGATTACTAGGTTGTTGGAAGATTTCGACAATAACATTGAGATGGTATTTGAGATTCTAGGACAAAAAATGGCGACCCCTCAAAAGATTGACATTGATAATGCAGATGTATAATTTAAATTATTAAATGTAGTTTGACAACTATAAAATTTGTTTAAAAGAAGAATTATTGAAGAGACTTCAACAGTCGTAAAACATCTAGACTGCTTAATAAAATATTCAACTCTGCTTTGAAGCCTTTGAATAGAAATTGGGAGAAAAGTTTTAATAAAATGTATTCACAAATTCGTATTTTTAGACTTAAAAGTTACTTGATGAAAATAAATTGCTGAAGCAAGCCTTCCTTAAACAAAACAAGCGGTTAGAGAAAGTGAGAGTGGATGCAGAAAACAAAGAAAAATAACATTAAAATTATATTAAAGATCTTACAGAAGAATGCAAACAATAAAAATTAATTAACAATAATCTCACAATATTATTAATTCAAGCTTAACAAAATGTTTCAATTAATAATAATAATATGGATCATGATATATATTGAGCAATCATCTGCACATTTCGGATTTTTTATTTCCCTCTTAGTTGTCCAAATATTTATAATGAAACCGAAATGCAATTATTCAAAAGCTATATATTATTATTATTATGATTAATTTCCAAAAGGGAGTTTAGGAATCTCACTTGAAATCCACTATAGAATATCGCATCTACCGACAATTTCAAGCCGTCTCAAAATCTCGAGGAATTCGACAGACTCAATCCTAATGTCAGAATAAAGTTGCAATCAATGACAATAATTATATCAAACCAAAACGATCAATCTAATATAATTCAATACAAACAGATTCAACAGCCTTTGAAAGTTTGGAAGCAGATTATAGAAGATAGAGTACGGAACCAAGGAACTATTAAAAAAGGAGAAGTCGAATTATATCAACTGTATATAAAATTTAATTAATTAGTTTTCAAGAAAATATAAAGCTAATTAGACTTATATTAGTCATGCTAAATGGATCCTCTGGAATCAGAATAAATTCCTATTGGGAATTTTCAAATTTAACAGCAATAACATTCTGAACCACCAAAAAATTGTTTTATCAATAAAGAAAATTATTAAGGACGTCGAACCAAATTGCCTACTTTGAAAAAGCATCAACTATGTAATTTAAAATTATTATCGTAAGAATTTGAAAAAAATGAAGGAAAGATCAGTGGATCCCATGTAGTTAAATTTGGAGACTCTTTTGTGACACCTTTTTTTGGGACCAAAAAACCTATATCCTTAGATAAGAGACCATATGAGTTCCAAGGAGTGGTATACAAAAGGAAGAGATGATTATTTAATTTTACTTTATATTCTCTATTGAAAAAGGAAACTTATAATTTTAATTAGATATAAATTATTTAATGAATAGTATTTTAATAGGAAATGATGGTACCCAATACATAATTAAAAATCAACTGGGTAGTGGTTCATTTGGTACTGTTTATTAAGTGACAGATCTAGCAATGAATAAAGATTTTGCTTGCAAAATAGTGAGCTATAAATGATATTTCTAGATTTCAAAGGCTCTGCTCTAAAAATATAATGCTGAAAAGATGGTTCGACAGGAAATTCATATTCAGTCAACCATAGCCCATAGAAATATTGTCAAGGTAATTGACTCCTTTGAAGATAATCATTACATTTATATCATTTCTGAATTATGTTCTAGAGGAACCTTGAAACAACCAAAAATTCCTTATTAAGAGAAAGAAATTTTCAACATTACACATTCTCTACTAAGTGCTCTTGATGTTTTACACTCTAATAATATCGTACATAGAGATTTGAAGGTATTATTATGTTAAGTTATCTCTCCATTTTAGCTGGAAAATATCTTCATAAATGAGGAAGGAACTTACAAGTTGGGAGACTTTGGATGGGCCACTCATCTAGACAAAATTTAGCCAGTGATATGTGGCACAACCGAGTATATGCCTCCTGAAGTCGTACTCAAACAAAATCATGATTTTAAAGTAGATTCTTGGTCTTTAGGCGTTTTGATATATGTAAGTTCTCCAAACCATAATGGATAGATTTTAGTTCATACCCACTACCCATTTAGAGCATAATCGCAATCAGAATTGATCTCATAGATTACAACAAACGAAGTTAATGTATAGAAAGGAATTGATGAAGACTTGTAAATTTTAATTTTAGCCTTATTAACAAAAGATCCCCAACACAGACCAACTATATAATAACTCTTCATGAGTAAATGGGTTAAAAAGCAAATGAAACTTTACAATATTTTCAATAAATATGAGAATCAGCAGTTGAAAAATAAGACATTATCCAAAAACCTTGCAATTAAAATTATCGATGTTAAGTAATATTCCTTAAGTTATTGAAGTGGATCAGTTAAGAAGTGTATGGCTGATAGTTAGAAGAGTTCACTAACATAGAGTACCAACACTCAAATCAGCTCATCCAACAATTGTTCTCCTTTCCAAAGTAAGGTCAATATTGAGCATATTTTTACATTTAAGGATGACGACAACATCATATCTGTTCCATAACCTAAGTTTGGTTGATGTTTTAATAGAATTATATGAATAATTTTGTAAATATCATTTGTATGATTAAAATATTCAGAATTATAATAATAAATACTTCAAATATTATTTATACATAAATGAATGATTGTTATTTTAAATTGGTTCATCTTTAATAATATGTTCTTATGAATTTATTTAGAAGGATTGGGGAATAACGCATTTCTCAAAATCAAATGATACATAATAAACTTGTCTTCAATATCAATTGGCTACTATAATAGTAATTAAAATGATATTAATAATTATAATAATGATAGAGCCATATAATCATGATTCTGATATCTTTGATGACGAGGTTGAGCATCCCGTTTCGTTCTGTAGTCTAAAAGCACATTTTAAGGACGATATCAAAATGAGATTATAGGACCACTAATTAAATGAGTGTGATGTGCAAGACTTGAACTAGAAAATGAACTAATTAACACTCAATAAATGCAATTTCAAAACAGATATTAGGAGACATCAGAAATTAGCTAAAAAAGGATAGTAATTTCTCAATAATGAGAAATACACTTAAAACGATTCAAATTAGTTATAAGCAACTCTTAAACAAAGGTAGCAGGCTATATAATTATCATGTGCTGATCAAATGACATTAATGGATACAGTTCCAAAAATCAATTTTATAAGGGAAATGAAAGATAGCACTAAATAGGATGCAACTTTAGATCTAAGAATAGATTTGAAAACTCAGAGTCACAATGCTTTCGATATCAGAAAGCTAAGAAATGGGCTTTGTCCTTCTCCAATCAATAGGCTATCAGCAAAAAATCATTCCAAGCCTTCATAAAGATCTCAAGATCATGACTCCAATTTAGATTTGTCTTTTAATTATACTGTTCAAATTGCCTCTTCAGGTTCTATTAAATATTAGGATAATAAGTTTGAATAACAATAATGTTAAAAATCAACTATTAAATTAAAACATAATCATTAAAGTGTAAAAATAAAAACTCAGCAACAACAAGTTCATTCACAAAGATCCTCACAATTGTCTTTACTTTAAATTGATAAAGAGGGTTTCAGAGGAAGATCTTTGAGTTCTGTTTCCACTCCCAAAAGTATATTAAAGAATCCCTAATATCAGAATTCAGTATTAGATATTATTAACTAAATTAAAATTTAAGGCAGACCATGCTTTTCTAGTTTAAATCTAATAGATTCAACTCCTAAAAAATTACAATAAAACTTATACTCCTCTGCTAAAAGAGTAAAATTTTGTTTGACTAAATAATAAGCAAGAAGGGAAAATATATATAATTGAATAACAAATGTTTATATTTTAGTATTCAAAGTAATATTATTATATTTCATATCCTTTGTATTAATATACTCTCATTAATATTTTATTGAAATCTCAGGAATTCTACCTAAATTTTGAGAATAAATCTATTTTTTACCCTATAAAAAATTAAGATTATTTTCTAATTATTAATTAGCTATTTCAAATTAGTGTTCTTGATTTTTTCTTTATTTAGTAAATATTTCTTAAATAATACTTAATATCTAAATGAAGACCCCTTATTGGGAAACGAATTAAAATATGATAAATATAAAATTCATGCTTAATAATCAGTTATATATTCTTAAAATACGATTAAGATTTTTAGTATTTTTTCTTCATTATCTATTAGTCGGGTTTAGATATTTAATTTAATATCAAATATAATAAGTTCTCAATCTGCTGAGAGAGTATTTCAAGATAGAATGTTAGCCTATTCTTAAATTATAATTGGAATAATTAGTCGTGTCCTTCAAGACAACCTTTATTTTGTTTAGATTTTTTAGTTTTTTTTTATAAAAATTCTTTGTAGTTCAATATCATTAATTTGAAGTGTGTAAATGATTGTGACAATATCAAATTCAAAATTAAGATCAATATAGAGAAGCTCTAGTGTTTTCTTATAAGATAATTCTTATGGTAATATGTACAACAATAGAACATTCAATAAAATGGCCTCTTTTAAAATTTAAAAAATTTGAGAGAAATTGCTTATACATTTATGTATTAGTTTTGGTCTCATCAAAATTTCGGCAAAAAAAAAGAACAGGCAGAAACAAATAAACTAAAATTTACCTAAAGAAACTATATTTTTGACCCTATTAACAACATACTATTCTAATTAATTTTGACAAAATACATATTATATATTCTCAAATTATTAAGTATTAAACATGAAGCTTTTTAACAAATCAGGACTTGATTTTTTTTATTTAGTTTATTGATATCAAATGATTAATATTTTTGGAATTAAATTATGAATATCTCTAATATCAATGATCTCTCTTAACTTATATAAGGAAAGGAAGAGTAGCATTTCACATTTCGTAGGCTTGAACATTAGGATGTGCCATAAATTTAATCTTTAATGTCCTATCAGTTTCTTAATTATAATCCTGCATTTAAGATTGTTTAAATAACCGAACAAGACATTTAGAGTTGTTTTACATAAGAGCTTTTGTAAGAATTCTGAAATATTTCCTTAGTGATTCGATAATTTAAGAGAAACTTTCCTTTGGAGCATTTAAATAAGATGTGCTAGTGTCTGCATGCTTAACTTACGATTTAGGATTTAATGATAATTAATAGGATACGCTAGCACTAAAGCCAACCGAAAGAATGCAAGAAATTATCAATATGAATGACTTATTGTTGGGTAAGTATGCTGATAACAGAGAAATCAAGCTGAATTAAATGGCATATATGAGCCATTTGGCTACAAAATCTGATTATTTTCATCAATAATTAGCATTATGCTGTTGCTTTTTATCAGCTCAAGAATGTAGTAAGCTTGGCTTTTAATAAATGATCACTGTGGCAGAGCATGTTGCTACCTAAAAAACATTTGAGAAAATTTTTAAAACAATAGTGGTGATTAAAGAAATTACAGATTTCAAAAATTAGCCAATAGTTATACGTTCCTTTAATTGTTCAATTACATCTTGATGAAAGCTATATGTATAAATCATTATAGATTATTATTGTTATTTAAGAGGAAGAATAGATGTGAGCTTAACATTATTCTATATAGAAAATTTTTTCATTTTAGAAAATGCTTCTTATAATAGTTAAATAAATAATATCTTTTTTTTAATTATGAATTAAATCAATACAAAGAAGTAAAAGTTTCTACTTGAATGTTAGTTTGTTTTTAGTTCATACAACAAGTTTTTATATGATTAATAGTTATAATAATTACATTAAATGAGAAAACTAAGCATCATCTTAAATTAAATATTTATTTCTTTATGTCCTTCAAATTTGGAAAATTAAATTTGTATGCTGTAATTTTTTCTGAAATTTCATCTAATATTTAAAAATGCATCAAGCTGATGTATTATTTAGTAAATAATCTCACTAATGGGTAATGGTTAGGTTCAAATAAAACAGATTTATAGATTGAGAATAATACAAATATATATTATAAAGTAGCTCGTTTAATTAGATATGGCGAAAGATTTTAGAAAGGAGTATTGATGAACTTTATTGAGTAATTAGTAACAAAATATACAATAATGAGGAAATTTTTCAATGAAAATATTTATGAGATATACTCTACTAAGATGTAGATTGTTTAATTTTTGAAATACTAACGATGTCTTTAGTTCAAATTAGGCTGGTTGCATAGCTGAAGTAACTTAGGTGAATGATGGTCTTTGCAAACTTACACACTAGCAGCAAAGGATCCTAAAATTTAACATCTCATACTTCGACTTAGTATGATACTAATTTTTATAACGCCTTTTTAGATGCAAAAGATGGATATGCTCATGTAGTCTAGCATACTAACCAGAAAATGCAATGATTGTACTATCAAATACCCTTTTGAATGAATGATGCACAGACACCGATCTATCAAACAATTGGATTAGAGTTTCAAGTTAGGCTAAACATAATGGGTTTTAACAAAATGTTGAGATTATATTAACATTATTTAGCCAATTTATCCACTCAATAACCTAATAATAATAAAAGTTTAATGTGGATTATGGGGTAAAAGTTTATTTTTTTGGGCATATTTTGTTTTAGTTTTAAACATCGATTTTTTGGCAAAAAAAAAAAAAAAGCAATTTGAGGTCATATTCGACATTAGTCAATTTATATAATTGTTAATTCAATTTTTAAGTTCAACTTTTGAATGTTTATTAATGTTCAATAAATTTGATCTAAAAAAACTGGGGGTATTGAACATAATGAATTAAAATGAGATGAGGGAAAGATTTCTCATTTAAGAATTTTCTCATTAAAATAACATAATTACTTAATTATAAATAAAAATTATGATTATTCTCCAATTTTTTAAATGTGTTGTATTTGGGTTCAACATATATGCTATAGAATTTACTACTTGAATATTTTTATCAAAATTCATTCAAATTTCAACTCCTATCCCTATTGTAATAATAAAAATAATGAAACACTCAATTTCATTTCTTAAAATATTATTTCTAAGGTCAATCCTATACCAAAATTGTATAACTGACAAAGAGAATGATTGTAAATCTTAAGATTTTTAAATTGCTGGAACAATCGAATCAAATACTGGCATATGTGGCTCAGGTTCTAGAAAAACATTTATCGGGCCATTTGGTAATAAAACTTTAGTTACCTATGATCTTCCCTACCTTATCCCCAACAAAAATGTGGAACTTTCTTTTGGAATATGGAAGTTAGACTCTTGGGATAATGAAGGATTTGAGATTTGGATAAATAATGTTCTAATGGAGAAATTAGTAGCAGGAAATTATGATTATCCCGATGTATGCAGAGATCCATAATGGGGAGATCACCTTTACTATTTTTCCTATCAATTTTAACTAACAAATACTCATTTTACATTAGAACTAAAGGACTTTTTAGACTAGGAATTAATTGA
The DNA here is from genome assembly GCF_000165425.1 of Paramecium tetraurelia. Lineage (NCBI taxonomy): Eukaryota > Ciliophora > Oligohymenophorea > Peniculida > Parameciidae > Paramecium > Paramecium tetraurelia. The sequence goes on along the minus strand of NW_001798982.1, from coordinate 22,757 downwards.
TGGTACAAGTTGAATAATTTTTAGAATCGTGGGGACTAAGGGACTTTGTTTTGTCACTTTCATCTCTTTGTGTTAATTTTTATAGTGAATGTAATTATTCTGGAGAATTATTCCAAATATGTAAAGGTGATAAAACGACAAGATCTACAAGCTTACCCTATGAAATAAAATCTATTATGATGGATTGCGGCATCATTGTGAAAATAAAAGATCCAAACTAGTTTGGAGGAGCTTTGTAAGAGTATTCGTCTCCATAGCCCTGTATAGGCGGCTATAAGGTATTCATATAAGAATCAACTTTAGTTCCCAAAATATATTCCATAATGATTAATAAAGATATAAATACATATAACATTTTGATATCTAATTTCTTCACCCTTTGGATATAAAGCTTAATACATTTAATTTATAAGATTAAATAAAACTAATTGGAGTTATTTTTCGGTTAGGTTCTAAAATCAGTTAATCTCCTGCATTCCTGGTGCAAGGCCAAGGCTTAACGATTTTTGGATTATTATAAATAATTGTTTTGAAAAATAACGGTTCTCAAAAAAGTTATCCTTTAGATCAATTTTTCTTGAGTTTAAAGAATAATTTAAGTTATAGTTTTGATAAAGTTTTTTAAAATAATAAAGAATTTAAGATAATTCAGAGGAAGGTAGACGAAAGGAAAGGAAGCAATAACCTTAAGATTTTATAATTGATTGAATATGAGGTGTTTTCTGTTATTAATCTACCTCATGTCCAATAAAAGAAATAGCAGATTTTGTGGAGACAAGCCTATAATAAGGGCAAATTTATGGCAGGAAACACAAAAATTAACTCTTACTAATAAGAAATTCTTAAAATACTCAAGTTTAAAACTCTTAAGAATAATTAAAAGGTAAATATTAATATATATTTTTACCAAATCTAATTAGTGAATTCAAATTACAAATTCAATTTTTTTCACAGTTTTTCAATTATCAGGACCATAAACAATATCTCCCCATAAGAAATATTTGATAAATCTAACCTATATGGTTGGCATGATTAATAAGCTGCTTTATAAAATCATTAAAGTTCACTTGCTGTAATTAAATTCAAACTATGTTTATATTAATAATCATTATCAAGATGGATTTTAGAGAAATAAACCTTCAAAAGTTGTTTAATATGATGATAATAACAAAGTTTAAAGTGCTACACGAGAATTCAATATACAATATTTAAATCTAAACTATTTAATAAAATATTAAGAATAATAAGTGATTATCAATGTTAATTTTGATTAACTCAGGTAAAATGATTATTTTGGGACTTTATAATTATTCTAAGATATCTTACTTATGAAAATTTTTAGGTAAATTATTTAGAATATCTATTTTTCCTTCATTTTAATTCTAACCTCTAATTCTTAAGTAGGGACTGAAAATATTAGGGTGTCCATAAGTTTCAGATCAATAGAAGGGTCTGTAGGCCACATAATTTCTATATTGGTTTTGTTATTCACAAAGCAATTTATTATCTAATCTATCAAATAGTCTTTTATGAATGAGCAGAACTGAAAGAGCGATGTTGAATTTTATTTAGTGGTATCAATCAATATGACCTAAGTTGAGCTTGGATAACATGAAAGTGTATAAATAAAATAAACTATTAAAAATTTACTTTACTGAAATTAGCAAACTAGACCGCTAGTAATTTCGAATGCTTATTTAAGAAATAAACCAAAATTACTAATCAAATTAGGTGATTACAAAGCTATCCTATTCCAAAAAGTGAGCGAAACTGATTTTTCCGAACATTTTAGCTAGACTAGTTGTTTATATTGCAAGTATATATCCAAAAAAAGGGAGAAAAATAATTGTCTTAATATATTTTAATAATTAAAATAGGTATGTTATCTTATAAATTCAATTTCAAGAAGCACTGTAGCCTATTCTTTAAATAATATCTTGTTGGTGGAAAGTCATTATCAATAAATAATATTTTCCTATGAACTTATATATAATAGGCCGAAATACCATTCACAAACCTCTACTTTTTATATTTCAAGTAATAAAAACATATTTGCTAAGTTTCTCAGAGATGCAAAATAGGAAAATCTGATTGAATTAAATGAAATTTGCCAAACAAATTTTAGACTTTAGAATGCAAAATCAACCTAAATTGTTTAGTTCATCTATTTTTCATGATCTCAGTTTCATTAATCAAATAAAATGGTCAGGTGCACGTTTTTGAATATATTACTTATAATGTTAAAACTTAAATTTCTATTAAACAATAAATATTAATAATTTATTATGCCAATCGTGGCTCTCTAAATACTTCCATTAAATGAAAATATAAGCTTAGATTTGGAAAAAGATACTTCGATCAATGAATTATTCGAATTCATTAAGGGTTAATTTGGGTATTGTTTATTTTATAATTAGATCTAGACTTAATTCAGACGTATAAACCTGGACTTGCTATTCTTAGTTAAAACGCATGAATTTAAATCGCGTCAGTTGCATAGGAGATGTATAAAATGAAACGCTAACCATCAATACTTTGCCTAATGCAGGAATTCAAATGTATACTCCAAATAGTAATCTTGTAAACTCATCCTCTAACATTCAAAATTATGTTAATGTCTAATAATTTCCAGCTCCAGTCCAATAATAAGCGTAACCTTAACAATTTCCACCCCAAAATTCTATTCCATAATAATAATAAAATCAATCCTAACCTCAAAAATCTAATCCTAATTAAGTTTAAAATCAAAATTCGGGTTAATCTTAAGATCAGTCAAATTAAGTAATTCTCCATTTAACAATAACTGATGGGATTTAACAAAGAAAATTCTAAAGTATTTTTACTAAAAATGATTTGCTTGAAGATGTAGCAACTGCTGTGCTTTCCTATTTAGGAGTAGCAAAGTATTTTATTTATAATATATTAAGAGAGGCAGCATCTTGTGATTTAATTATTTTTGGTTAAACTTACAATAGCCCTGAAAAACGTCAAAAATCACTTCTTCAGTTATCCATTTAATCTAATACAACTATAGATGCCCGCTTGAGATGGATTGGTGGTAGCCAACAATGATAAAAGGTTTATCATATAATATAATTATATCTTATAATGTACCATCTTGGTTTCTGTCAAAAGATTGATTTGACATATGAAAAAAAATATATACAGAATCTTAAAAAATGTAATATTTTAAGGAACAAAACGTAAAGAGAGAGCATCTAATTTAGGAATATTAATTGAATATGTAGGTTTTAATAATAAATAAAAGGCTAGGATAATAGAATAGTTTTGCATTTTTTCTTTTAAATTTTAGAGTATATCCAGAAAGAATGGAATAAAACATGGTGGTTTATCTAATTTTGAGTAGTAAATTCTAAATTATTGTTTTATACTTACATCATTAAGAATACCATAATTATCTTCTATTTGTAAGTACAAAAAAGAAATTAATAAAGTTATGTATAATATAATTTACTATTTTAGGTAAAGAGAATAGATAAAGATTAAAGATTATTACAGATTACATCATATTGAATCATTAATGGAATTGCAACAAGCTAGTATGCAATGTCTATAGTGAAATCATATTTATGAGAATGCAATCATATAGCGAAATAGATTTTATATTGCCATTTATTGAATAGACCATCTTTTATTAAATAAGGAAATAATGTCATTATCATATATTGTTGTGAATGAAGAAAAGGGTAATTTTAGGATAATCAAGTGTCTTCATAATTAAAATTCCAGGCTAAAATTTTCAAAAGATAGGAGAACAAAACATTCAATATTAAAAAAAAATCTCAGAAGCAATGATGATGTAAGAGAATCAAACTTATAGTTTAGATGAAAATTTTAGAATCTTAGTAAATTTGAGAATTTTTCAAATGGCTGATATCTGTTACATGTAATGGTTTGGATCCTATTTGGATTGCGAAATGTACAATAGTAACTAACTATTTCAATTCAGAAGAGGGATGATTGTGCTTTATAGAAATACTATTTATAGTTAATAGATTGAACAACATTTTGGCAAAGAGTTGAGATGATTAAGAAAATGAATTAAGTGCTCTAAAAAATTTTGAAAAATAAAAACACTTTTAGAAGGTTGAAATTTAAAGTCTTGAATAGAAGTCATTTATTTTTTCTTCACGAAAACCCTCTCGCTTCCCAAAGGAATATGTCAATCTAAAGTTTGCTTATTAAGACTTCTGCTTTTTGAACATATTTTGAAAACTTTTAGCATTTTCCTATTTTCTATTTACGCGCTCACTCCAGGATTTGAGATCTTTTTATAAAATGAAGAGAATTCTTGAATGTATTCATTGAAGGCTATCAACCTGATATAAATAAACACAGCAAAGCATCTATGACATCCAAAAATATCAGAACGCTGTTACAAGTTCTAAATAGATGTCTTACTTTGGTAATACCGATATATAAGAATTATCTTCAAATGATTTCATTATTAGCCTTAAAATTCTCCGAATTATATATTTTATAATGATGAAAATTATATGTGGGAGATATTAAGAATTGTGTAAATAATTTTTATTTTTAAAAAAATTAAATAATATTAATGACATTCGTCATTCCATAAATAATCAATTTTGAACAAAGGTTTAATTAGAATCAAAAATTTCCTATTCTGATTGTCAACCTCTGTTGTCCCTCCTTAGGATTGCAATAATACAAATAATTGCTAATCAATAATATAGAATTTATTGATTGTACAATTACATCTCAATAAGAATCTACATGAGATCAATGTAATATTTCAATGAATTTCATTGCTGAATTATTGCCTGAAATATCAAAGAAAAATAATCAATTTATTATTCGATTATTATAGTCACTATTTTTTTTTATTTTTATTTGTGGATTGGTTTATTTTTTATTTAAAATGAGTTCTTCTCTAAGACATCATATTTTTCATTCTAATTTAAGTTTTTTGATGATTTTAAAGATTAAGGATATGCATAATTAATATAAATACTTTAAGGCAATTCTTTAGAAGAAAAAGATTTTTGCACATTTTTTAAGTAAAATTTGCTATAAAAATTGAATGACAACATGTTTAATCTTTAATAATGATGTTAAATATATAACGTGGAGACCCTTAGTAAGAGGAAACATAATTAGATGATGAAGAAGTTATCTATATATATATTCTTAGATTAGAAACTTAATAAATTCCTTCAATATTGAAGAACTAAGAAATCTTCTTTAGTAACAAGATAAAAAATTCTGGTTCATTACAAGGCACGGTAATTACTTATTAGAGGTGATTGAATAACACCTAGCCAGGGTTGTAACAGAACTATAAACGAATCCTAAATATGACTGTTCCCAACTTTTAGAATTTCTTCAAGAAAATACCAAGATCCCTTTTGCATAGGAATGTATTCATATATTTTAGTAAAGTAATTCCTAGTTCAGAGAATTTACTCAAGATAATCGAATATACAGAAGACTTACATATTTATGATTTAGTTTCTTCGATTCTATTGTCAGGTTCTAATTATATGATAAGAAGAAAAATTGAGAATCTTCCAAGAATTTTATATTTTTGGAAAATCCTCTATAATCATATTAATTTTCTTGGTGCTCAAAAAATCAATTTACTTGACTATTATTATGACGATCCTAAGTATCGAGAACTCTGCCAGGAACCAATTGAATCTCTGCAGTTTGATATTGAATATTATGAACCTACCTAATTAGATGAAAGTTATGAAGAATTGTAAAAAAATTTTCTTCATTAGAAAAAGTTGGAAGGGTAATTATTAAAAAAAGTATTAATTATTAATTGATTTTATAGAAAATATCAATAGCAGACGACAATTCAACATCAGCTCTTGCATTGTCTAGAAATCTATTAAATCTACAAAATTAGCCTCTTTCTCCATTAATAGAAATAGTAAAATATCGAATCCTAATTTAACGAGGTTTATAAACAGATCCAAAAAAAACTAGGAAAATTATAATAGGATTACATTTAAAATCATTAAAATTTTTGGGATAAAGAATTCTAAAAAGCATTTTTAAGGGTTGTTACAATTAAATAATTGGAAAGTTAGAATAAACTGATAATGATAACTTATTCCGACTGGAAACCATAGAACCTATGTCATTAGAGTAAGTAATTAATATTCCAGAATACCATTTTAATATTTCAGGAAGTGAAAGGCATTAAGAGTTATTATTAAAATTGATATCCGATGTATTATCTATGAACCATATTGAAGAAAATGAATAAATTTAAGGTTATCCTTTAAAATATAATTCAACAATACTGAGTTAATAATTAGCAATGGATGGTCGATTGACTTCCTGCATCCTAATAAATTTTTATCTTATTTCATTTAGAAATGCATTTTTCTCTTCAGATATAATGAAATTGCTAATAAGAGTCCTTAATATTTAAGATAACAAGTTAATGCTTCCTCCTGAATAATTTGGAGATGCATTGTCACTCTACAATTGGTTGTGCTTAAAAAATCAAGAAAACCTAAGTCAGAATTTCGATGATCTTTTATCCATAATTGGTCATTACGTAAATTAAGGATAAAACTTGCAAAAGCCAAGTCAAAAGGGTTATGTCCAAATTAGTGATAATGAAGCAGATTCTATAATGACAAAATGTATTAAAATTCTATCTTAAAATTATGAATTTATGTAATTTGATAGAGACAATATTTTTGAAACTAATCAAACAATAAATATTGACACTTTGCTAACTAATAAAATTTTAAACTCAGATATATTAAAGTGTTTTGCTGGCAAATTAAGTTAACAAGCCTAGCTTACAAACACTGCGTAACAAGCTTTATACTTTATTTCTTGTTTAACTTAAGCAGCTCCTGATTAGACTGAAAAAATTATTGAATCCAAGACACCTGCAATCTTGAATGATATAATTCAAAATATAAAGGTAGAAGAATTAGACCTTAAAAAGACAATTTATATATTAAAATTTTATCGAAATATTTGTCTATAAGAAAAGGGATTTGATCACTTTAGCAATTAAGCTATAAGATTCTTACATAATCTATTACACTATAATTTAGTTGTTTAAGATAATAACATAATGTAATGGATAAATCGATTAAACCAAAATATAAGAGACATTATTCATTTAAATAATAGGATGGTAGGGTTATCAATTGAACCTATTCAATAAATCTATTAATAATTATTAGAATAATTAAATAACAGAATCAAAAATTTGAAATTCGATTAAGAAAGTAAAACAGAATTTAAAAAGATTGTTTAGAAAAAAAATGCCATTCTAACTTTGAATATGAATATTCGTTTGAGTTCTGATGGAATTATAGATGTAATAACAGGATTGTTTAGAATTCCTAGCTTCACCAATTTTTATTCTTCATTAGTAATTATATTATTTATTTTAGATTTAACCTAAAAAAATAATAGAAAGAGTCTTATAGATAATAGAATCATGGGAAGCAGAATTAGGATAAACATTAGACAATGCCTAACTTCAATATTTAGATGAAAAAAAGTTATTTGATTAATTTTCACCTTAAAATTTAACGATAGTTGGTCGTTTTTCAGAAATTTTTCACTATTTTTCTGCTATTAATATTGAACAAATTAGAACATCTACTAAAGATTTAAAGTGCAAATTATTAGAAAAATTAGGTCCTATGTTTGGAATGGTGATAGTCACTAAAGATTCTGAATAATTGAAAAATCATTAAAGTAAGTTTTCTGATGTTGGAATATTAATTGGTTTATTTTAGGATCTAATAAAGTTAGAAATGAATCAATATTTAGAACCTATAGGTAGGTTTTTTGATAAACTAAGTTCATACTTAGTTTCTTGTCCTAATGCTACTCAATAGTTACTCCTATTAATATCTACATTATTACAAACAATTCCCCCAGCTTTCTAAACAAAGCTTTAAATTCTTCTTATCAACTCTTCATTTAAGAATAATTTATTAAATGCACTAAAGAATTATAATGAAATTGATCAATAAAACTCAATAATAACAAAGGAGTTAAAATAATACTTTGAATTAGTGTTTAAATATTTATATCAATTTCCAAGAAGTAAAGAGGATTTAGCACACATACTTCCGAAGATAATTTAGGATGTATAATCTCTTTATTAAATTTCCATCGATTCATATCAAGAGAACCGAATCACAATCATTGAATTTTTAATTAAAAAGATAAGCTAAATATTGAAACCTGAATTTTTAAATTCTAATTTGAGTTAAAATCCTGAATTAATAAATGTAGTAGAAGAAATGGGCTATTCAAGACAACTTATTTCAGAAGCATATAATTTGAATATTGTCTTCAATAGTCCAGAGGATTTGGTTCATTATTTAGAAGAGAATAGGAATTTACTTGAATAACGAATACAATAAGGCCAAAAATAAGAAAACTTAAATTTAGAATTGATTTAAGCTTAAAAAGAATCGCTAAAAAGCTACGTAACAACAAATATTTTAAGATTTCCAATATCTCAAGTATTTTTCCTAAATTTCCCAGGAATAGAGTTTGATCAGATGGAATTGTTCAAGTATTTATTGCATACAGCTTATGAACAGTTTAATTTAAAATTATACTTCTAAGGGGTTGAATTTGAGAATACAAGCACTCCTCCTCCTTGGAGCATTGTGGTGATTTTAAAATTGCTTAGTTAATAAAAACACTTTACTGAAAAATAAGACTTAATAGCAATTGAGATGATAAAGATACTTGAAAAGATATTGCAATAACCAGAAATATGCAAGAATGGTATTTAAGCAATTAATTTTACATTGTCTATTATGACTAAGTTAATCACAAACAATCAAGAAGTCATAAACTTGCTACTAAACGGAATAAAAAAAATACTTGATTTACAAGTTTAGGATGGGATTACTGTATAGTGGTGCATTGATGTATTAATTAAAGTCTTTTCTAAGTAACAAATAATCAATAAATCAATTTATTTCAGAATTTGGGGGGTTAGAATTGCTTTACAAATTATAAGGAAAACAATTAAATCATACATCTATATTTGGTAGATTGGCAATAGGAATAACTACTGATAAAACTACTTTGAGAGCTTAAATTGAAGCAAAAATAAAAAAAATATTATTTGATTAAGAAAATAATGAAGAAATAAAAAAATCGTATGAAAATAAAAATAGCATGTATTTTAAGAATGAAAATGCCTATCCAATCTGTTTACAACCAATATAATACAATGTTTAGGCAAATAAATAATGGAAAATTAAAAAAAACAATCCTAATTTGCTTGCACTTCAAAATGATGTATATTTTAAGGAGGAGGTCAACGAAGTCATGAATATATTATTTACAGAATCAGAAGAGGAAGAATGTTACATATTAAAAAATGGAATTGGATTAGATACATTAAATAGCATCAATAAAAATGATGATTCAATATCTTAAGCCAACTTTAAACTTACTAAAGAAACATAGATTTTCATTAAATTTTTAGTTTAAAAACTAATTTTATCATATTTTGATGAGAATACACAACATTAATTCGATTGGAAAGCTATATTAGAGGTGTTATTGTTTCTTATTTAGAAATTTCCAATACTATTACCTCTGCTTTTACGAATTAATTGTAGTGAATACCTTCAATAATATAAACATAAAATTGGATACGAATCATAAGAATTACCTACTAATATATCATTTCTTTCATTGATAACAAGATTTATCCAACCTACCCATAATTTTTTATTTTATATATGTTTGGATAATATAATACTATTCAAGAAGTCTAATAATATAATAGTTCCTTTTGCAAATGAATTAAGAAGAATGATTATAAAATAGCTTTATAGCGAGATAAGCAAATCAATAAAAACCTGCGATGACAAATTAAAGAACTTAACTTTACTTTTAGGAATACTATTGTAAATAAAATCTGTTGCCAAAATTTGTATCAAAAACATCAATGAGCCTTAAGACACTTTTAATTTTGTGAATTTGTTCATTGAAGGAATCAAAAAGTACGATTTGTAATAATACCTTATCTACAAAGATTAAATATACTTTATACTTACAATTTTGAATTTATTATATAATGTGGCTACAAGCTTTCTTTTAGAGTAAAATGTGCCAGCACCAACTAATTTGAATCAATAAAATATGATGAATAATAATCGTTAAAGAGGAAATAAAATTATTGGTGAAATGAGGTTATAAGAAATGTAAAATTAATTATTCTCATTTGACCAAAGATAACTCATTGACTAACTAAATCCTCTAAGTTTATCAAAATTATATATTTTATAATGGCCATTATTTACAGAAGAAAATTTTTCACAATAGAATTAGAGATAAGAAGAATTGACTTCAAATGATCAATTACACTTAATCGAAGAAAGCTCGGAGTCCCAAGAAATCAGTGCATTAGAATTGGAACATGAAGAAAATTAATTTATTGATGAGTTTGGACAGCAAGCAAATTAAGAAGCTGATAAAAATTTAGAAAATGATAAAGTTTTAGACAATTTTGTGAATGCTTTCATAAATAATGAAATTGAGATTAATTTCTAATTCACTATAATTTTCAATTAATTACGCTTACCAAAATAGTTTTAACACCATTTGATAAAGCTTCGAGAATTTCTTATATAAGATTCCCCTCAGATTATTTTAAGTTAGTATAATTAATAGAGAGTATCATTAGAGGATGGCATTAGGTTTAGAAATCCCATGAGACAAAGAAATAATACTATTATCCAAGTTTTAGGCAGACCCCTGCCTTAAAATCATATTTTGTAAAGAGATTAATTGAATCTATAAAATAATAATGTAAGGCTCATGAATGAGAATATTGAAAGAAATGTTGATAATGATTATGCTGATATTTTTCCTAATGACAATGACCTTGATGAAGATGAAGATGACAGAGATTATTAATCTTTAATCCGTCCATTTTAATAATAAAACTAATTATAATAAATTAATTAGAATAGGACACTTTAAAATATCATTTGTATCTTGAATAACAGAAGATATACTTTAAATAATTTAGGAAAACTAGACTATTAATTCATTCAATTTTTGTTAAAGCTTCTATATAGATAAGATGTTGAGGCTAATTTAAACAATGTCAATAATTTTTTTAAAAGTGTAGTGACTAAAATGAACATTACAAATTAAATGATTGATGATTTCATTCAGATATTAAAATAAATGACTCAAAATTTAGATTTAGTGAAAAAAAGAATCTTAGAGCTGATGATTGATTTATAAAAATTGTAAAAATGCAATTTATCAGCCAATAATTTTAAAGATGTGATAAGCTTAATAGAATTGTTCTAAGGCGAATAGTTGAATCTACTTATATAATTTATGTGTAAATAAGAAAAACTACCGATTGTAGAATTAAGTTAATAATAAATTAACACTCTTTTCAATAATATGCTAAAAGAGAAGGATTTAGAGTTCAGTAACAATTATATAAATTTGATATCGAAACTTTTGGGTGTTCCTTAGAACAGAAATCTGTTTTTTAAACGTATGGAAGATGTAGTTGGAAATACTACAGAATATTATTAGATTCAATTCGAAAATAGAAATACAAGTGACTCATCCTTTGACAAAATAAATGAAGTAGAAAAAATATTTTAACTGCTTCATATTGCTTACAAGCAAGGTGCAGAGGAATAAAATAGTTGCGAGATATTTTTGAACTCAATTAAAGTTGAGAACTTAATGAAGCTTACTGAAAATGTTATATCCATTTTACCAAAGGAATAAGTTCAAAAATATTACCCAGCCTTAGCACCCATATTCAGTATCTTAGTGATATCCAATTAAATTCTCAATCCAAATAACTCTCAATAATTGATTTTTTTAACTAAATTAGCTTCTATGGAGGTTTCCAATTCTTTTTCAGGTTCCTTAGAAATTAGAGATGTTGACTTTGAAAGTTTATCAAGAGAAATCTGTAAAAAGGGCAAAATTTTTATCAATTATATAATAGAACAAAAACTTAATTAAATGAATCGATAAATGGTGAGACGTCAATAACCTACTCAAAACTAACATGATTTTGAATTTTAGAACCTTTATGTGGATTATTTCCTCAAAAATCATTCTAAAATTATTGATTTTGAAAATAAGAAATTATATTTCCATTTAAAGATAAGAAAAACATAATTCAAACGAATTTCAGTAAGAAGAACCCATGTTTTCGAGGATTCTTATAATAAGATTAATAGTTGTGATCCTTAATTATTAAGACAAGTAATTGTACAATTTGAGGGAGAATAAGGTATCGATATGGGAGGTTTATCGAAGGAGTGGATGTAATTACTCACGAAATAAATAGTAGATCCAAATAATAAACTATTTGTTCCTACTTCAAATAAATTGTTTTATTAAATTAATAGGGAATCCTATCAAGATCCTGATCATCTGAAAAAATTTAAATTCGTTGGAATGATTTTCGCAATAGCTACCGCCAATGGTGTTAAGGTATTTGGACGGTTTCCAATCTCTTTCTTTAAACACATTATAGGTTAAAAATTATCTATATTTGATATATCATATCATGATGAAGGGTTATATCAATAATTCTATTCTCTCTATTATAGTAAGAGTAACGCTGATTTTGAATAGTATTTCTTATATACAATAGTTAATAATGGGATACCTGAAGATCTAGAGCTTAAATAAGGAGGAGGAGATATACTTGTCACTTAGTAAAATAAAAAAGAATTCATAAAAATGTATTGCGATTAAATCATGGCAAAAAACGTTGAAAATTAGATGAAAGCCTTTTTAGAAGGGTTTTATTCTGTAATACCGAGATAATACATTAGTATTTTTGATTCAATTTAACTAGAATAATTGTTATGTGGTTAAACTTACATAGATGGTAATAGTTAAATATATATATTCTTAGTTGACGATCTTATAAGCAATCTTTAATACGTTGATTATGCTCCCCAAGATTAGGTGATTATATGGTTATAAAATACATTGAAGAATTTCAGCTAAGATTTGTTAGCAAAGTTTTTAAAATTCGCAACATGTAAAGAAAAATTAATTTTTAGCCTTACCGTTGGCACCAATAGGAGGATTTTAGAATTAAGAAAAAAAGATTCAAATTAGAAGGTTTAATTGTGACTTCAATATGACCGATTAATTATTACCTGTAGGACACACATGGTATAAAATAGATTTACTTATAATAGTTCAAATTAATTAGAACTGCCTCCTTATTCATAAGAATAAATCTTAGCTGCCAAATTAGAAATTGCTATAACAGAAGGGTCAGAAGAATTTACATTAGCATGATTATTTAAAAAATAACATTAAATTATTAGAAATTACAATATTTATTAAAGATTTTAGTATTTTATAGTTCTAAAA